>JAUZSU010118811.1:0-18802 GCA_034780255.1 Parotocinclus maculicauda
TATGGATATAACCTTGTGTGTGTCGCTTACATGGCCACTGATGCCGATAGCGACGTTAAAGAAGCCAAATAAACAAATAAACAAAACAAAAGCAGCATCCATGAAAGGCTGAGACTTTGAAAAGAAACGATGCCCAGAAGATCTTTAGTTTGTCAAAAAAAAAATGCATAAGAAAATGATATATGAAAGGTTTAAAATAAATATTTCTCAAAGAAAGATTGGAAGGGATTTGCATATTTCTCAATCTACAGTGCGTAATATCATTAAATGACTTAATGTATCTGGAGGAAATTGCCTGTGATCTCAGACCCCTCAGCAGCACTGCATCAAGAACCGTTATTCAACTGTAACTAATAGAACCACAAGGGAAAACTGTTGAGCTGATGGCCGAGTTTGGACGATTTGAGAGGTCATCTAGTTAAAGAGGAGCTGTGCTTTAAGATGGGACTGTTCAATAAATCAGTTGTTTTTTTGTGTAGAACGCTTCCGCCAACACCTTATCCTTTGCCAGTGAATCCCGAGATGACATGATCAAAACCGTCCAGTGAGCATATCTGTCTCGGGAATTGGTGCAGGTTTTACACATTGCACTGTTTAGGCCAGACTTTTTTATTGCTTGTTTTGCGGATCCGCCGACGATCATATTTGAAGAATACAAATTTTTTTTTTTTTTTTGGTATTTCTCGGATCCAGCACCAATGGTTGAAAAAAATAAATATATATATATATATTTTTGCTTTTTCCGCCCTCCGGTGGAGAGCCAACGGTTTTCTTCTGTTCATTTAATTTTTTTTCCTAATTTACTTGAATTTAATTGTAGGTTAAATAAATTTTATTTTTAAATAAAAATGTATTTTTATTTCTGCCTCCTTCCTTGTATTGATTCCACATAGTCCTCGAGAAATTGAAAAGTGCTGAAAAAGAAATATTTATTTATTTATTTTTTCCTCCCTCCTCAGTAGATTCTTAAGTAGGGACATCCGAGAAACAAGCAATTAAAAAAGTCTGGCCTTATTTCTGTCCGCCTACATCCCATTCCATCTCATCAGTAAGCGAGTTACAGCACTCTTTCCCCAAATGGGGATCATGGTTTTTAATGGGTTAAATCAAAATACAATAATAGTCCAAATTCACTGGGCATGCCCCATGCTGCATTGTGGACTTTTTACAAAGGATGCCACAACCATTATTGAGGTTTCTATGTTGGTAGAACTATTTGGATGATCACTACATGGCATGGCTTGCTTCTTGGAATTTGACTAAGAAATGTAACAGTGCTGTGTGACATTGGTGGTCCTTCTGGGTGTCGATTGTTGAAGTCCCTTGACATCAGAATCATCAATTCTATCTTCACCTATGACAAACAACTACATTTTTTAACTTTCTGTATTGGTAAATTTTGAACCACGAATATATAGCATATCTGATTGCAGCAGTCGAACTCTGAGACAATTCTAGTCTTCTTTGATATGCTATGTGACCACCTTCCCATTGGAAAAACTTACCCATGATCCAATATGGCAGCTTTCAAGATGCTGGATGGTAGCTTTTGACTCACTCTGTACATTGATTTAATTAGTGTGCATTACACTGCCATAACATTAATTTAGCTTATGGTAATGTAACTAATATGTTTGCTTTAGTTTTATAATATGTACATTTGGTCAGCTATACTTAGCTAGCCAAAACCTATAGCTGGGAGTAGTACAGTAGTATAGTTACCTTGCTTGCAGTGTGGCTTTTTTATATACAGTGAAGAATTACAATACACTGATTCCCCGATCAAGCTTTTGAAAAGGTGCAGGAGTACCAAAGGAAATGCAGTGTTTGTAGTGAAGTCATGTGGTGTGTTCTGTAATTCTGCTCAGAAATCCATGATCAAACTGATGTTTTACCACTGTGGTTTTAGTGGGGCACAGTAACATTTTACATGGACATGTGCCTCAAAGTAAGTCTAATGATGCCCCTGACAAAGTAACCATTATTGTTGGTGCCAGAAAGTCCTGAAATTATTTTGCAACCCAAATACTTCTACTGAAAGTAATTTATACACTGAGGCGAAACAGGTTAATATCCTTCTTTCCTCTAAATACATAAGTTCTAATTGCAAGTGCTTGATTGGAAAATATAGTTTGATACATAACTATAATAATGTCTATAACCTAGTGAGCTTTCCACATAAAAAAAGAAAATAAAAAAAGCAGGGCTTGTGACCGCAAACAAAAACAAATTTTATTTATTACTTGTCAAGATGCATTAAAGTATACAGAGGCAATAGGATAAAAACAGATCAGAATAAAAACGGAGATAAAACCAGAACCATTCAAACTTTGATGCTTGCTTAAACATTAACTTTGCTTTATCCACCTTCCCTTCAAACGCACACATGGGGTAACGTTCCAAACCGCACACTACACTACATCCTACTGTGGGTACTAGTTTTAAACAAATAGTAAGTGGGTGGTTTGGGACGTGACCGTGGTGTTTCAGCTCTCGGCAGCTAAGCTACATACAAAACCAGTGGCGCTCCTCACTGGACAGGTAAACTTTTAGTTTTTAGTGTGCAGTGCACTTAGGTTAAAAACCTTAAATCCCCTAAAGCAGGAGAAAACATGAAGGGGGAAAAAAAAAATCAATTGAACTCATTCGCTGGCTTTTCATAAAGCATGAGAAAACTATTTGCTGATGTTGCATAAATGAAACTATAAATGAGTACATAATTCAGTATCAAGTGCCTATAAGCTACTGGAGTAATTACTATAAAACCAATTTTGCTTTGGAATCCTCTCGATTCATTACTACTATCACATTATCTACAGTCTCTACGTTACCTTCCAGGCAGCTCCACTTTCCAATTCAGCCGCTTAATTAGTTGAAAATAAATTGGAGCCTCTTGGCATACACGTCATATAACATCTTGAAAATGAACGTTTGTATGGCTTTATTTGTTATTTTACACAGTATAGGGCAAAAAAAAAACAGAGCAAAGAGGCAAACGGACTGGGAACACCTGCTGTTTAAACCAGAGGCAGGCTCTCTCTGACCTCTACTCCCCATTAATACCAACACCTTTTAAAATCCTCATTTAAACTGTTCACATAAGCCATCAATATTGTGTCAGTTTGCAAGCCCCATACCCTTAAATCATAGCAACTGTTTATTATCTCCAAATTATTTTCACATTGCTAAGCCAAGGAAACAAAAATTATAAATAAAAAGCTTCAACCTGACTGTCCATGGAATCTGCATCAATGGCAACCAATCTAATCTTGAGCCCTGTGCTCCAGATGGGTTTACATTTAAAAATTTAAGAGAACAGACCCACCCAAAGAAAATACAAGCCTGTTGTCCTTTAGACTGAATATAGCACAAAAACAAACAGTACATAATTGGAATTGAGGTTTTTTTGTTTTTTGTTGTTTTTTTTTCTAAACAAACAAAAAAAAGAGACATGCCACTCTCCCCCCACCCTAGTCAAATCCCACCTCTACACCCAAGTTTTCAGTCCTGAAAAATTAATTATTTACACAAAAAGACTGACCTGGAGAAAAAAAATAAAGTGTGCTTCATCACCATTATTTCTTGTTGACCATTACCGGGTTTTAATTACAGTTAAAATACATATGCATTAAAAAGATGAAGGGCAAAGAGATGAGGCAAAAAGCAAAGCGGTAGCAGTGGAATAAAACACTACAAAGCCCATGACCATAGCCTGGTTGCATGAACTTTGACAGCAGTAGACCGTCAACAAAACGAAAGATTGACAAGTAAATATTCAAATAGCTTTGAATGCAATGGGCAGGAAGAGGAGAGGGTGAGAAAGAGAGATGGAGAGAGAGAGAGACTGGTGTTAAGAGCAAGAACAGAAGGATGATTGTATCTGACATGTATGGGAAGGTGACGTGGCCCAACAGAAAGGCATTCAGTCCTCCAGCACGATTGGCTCGTTGGTACTTGTAGGCAAGACAGCGAGTGGCCGGGGAGGAAGAGGGATTTTGACTCTGACGGGGATGTTGGGTTTCCTAGCCGCCCGCCTCATTTCTCCCTGAGAAAGGTGTTTTCTCAGGGCTCTGAAACAAACACACGTATGCGCACGCAAGCACGCAGAGAGACACACAGACACGCACACAGTTAATCATCTGAGCAGTTCATACAGATATAGTTGGGAGAAAAGTGTTCAAAGCTAAGCTTTAAAACCTGGTTTCTTTAGTAGCCACAAAGACTACAGGATTGGGGGCATCTGCCTGACTGACTCTCTGCCTCTTTATGACTGACTGGGTGGACGTCCTCACGCTGCTCATAAATGGCCTCCCATTGGTTGAGAAGGGTTGTCCTCCCTGCACCAAAAGTTGGGAGTGGTCAAATAAGCTGGTGTGCAGTATGCATGATTGAGAAATAGTTTAAGAGCACTTATATAGCGAGCTTACACTATCAAAGGTCCTCTTGCCGAGCAGGCCAGTGGCACTGCGGGGTTGGTTGGCCTGGTTACGGTTGATGGGGGTGGGAGCACCTCGAGGGGCTTTAAGTTTTAGGGGAGCCTGGACAGCTGAAGAACAGAGAGTCATCCCTCAATACAAGTTGCATTACAAGATACAAACGTGGATAACGTAGCGGGGTTAATGATTCTTACCTAGTTCTTTCACGATGTTGACTAGAGACGGCCGTGGGATGGGGCGGTTCTTCATAGCACTCCTTGATACTTTAGGGAGTCTGATCATACCTGAGGAAGAAAAGAACATCACCTGCCATTAGCGTCTCACTTTCCATTCCCTCAAATTCAGGGTCATGTGCAGATCCTTGCACAGGTCAAAGGCAGGAACCAACCCTAACCACAACTTCACTCACTGCCAATGGGAGAAATGCAAACTCTACAAAGATGTATGGATTTCTGAAGATTGGACGCGTGCTGACCACTTGCACCGCTGTGCCGCGTTTCAAACAGATACAAAGTCACAAGAATAAAAACTTGCACTGAGCCACTTTTTTTTTTTACTGGTGACAGATTTTATTATATGGAACAGTTTGAAGGGCTGAGAAATAAGTCAAACTATTACCATATATCGAACTGGTAACCTGCTAAATAAACATATGCCAGACGGGCCTTTTAACGTCAGCAATGCATTCTGTGAACGAACTGCTTTAGAGAACTTAATAAGATCATTACCATTGTCACATACAGTTTAAATACTTTGCGCACAGTGTTTTACTTTAAACAATAATTGTAACTAAAACACAATATGCAAATATTTAATGCAGTACTTTACTGTATGATGCAGTAATTCATATCTTTGTATCGTTTATGAAGCTTGAAACGCTTATTAATAAAGAAATCTGTCAGCAGGTGTCAAAGGATTGCTTGTACTAGTTTTCTGTCATTGACAAGAATTAAATTTATATATTAGTGATATTTTAATTTCACTTAAGACTTAAGTCTAGCTGTTAAGGTAAACAGACATGGACTGGATGGATGTGAACCAGCACATACCTGCTTAGTGGAAAAAAAGTATTGGACAAAGATACTTCTGAGGCTGGATATAATGCAGTACAGATTAACATCCCACCCTTCACTCACACCAAAAGTAAAGCAAAGATATCCTCTTTCTAGTACCATTCTGATTAAATGTGCCTGAAGTGCCACACGAGGTTCTGGTTTATGTTGCTTCGAACATAATAGAACAACATATGTGACTTGACAATATAAAGTGGACCTGTTTGCAGTTTCAGATCAACACAAAAAGCTCATAGGCAGAATAAAGTAGTTATTTTCACATAATTTCTCACACTCAGAGTGATTCCCTTTATTTGGAAATGGTTCACCCCAAATTGTTCAGTTTTGGCATGTTTGAGTGCCTGTGCCTCTTCCCTGTCCTTAAATAATGAACTGCATATGAACGCTGTTGTGTCCATGATGTGAGCATATTATACTTATGAGCATACATATTATAATTCATATTTGTGTTATTATTATGGTACTCCACCTCTGTAAAGTCATGTATTGTTTTTACTTATATTATTCTCTAGTTTTTAAATTCCTTTCCACATCATTTTGCCTTATTAAATATAATAATCGTTTACTTCGTCTTCTTTCAGCACTTTAAATTTAGGCAACTACCTTATTATAGTATAAATAGTATTAATTTTTGTTTCATTTATAATATTTCATTAATAATGCTTGCGCTTAATTTTATATTTACCTTTTGATTGTTTAATCTATTACTATAAACTTCCTACCTTCCATGGTCTCTTTCTAAGTCTTGGTCCTCTCAAGGTTTTTTCCTTATAGTGTTGTGAAAAATATCAACAAATTGATGAATATCAATACTTAATATTCTGAAATGGTACAATACTCGATTCCCACATTACTTTCGTTTGATACACCCAGGCTTCCATAGTGCACTGAACAGTTTGTTATGCTGAAATGGCAGCTAAAGCAAGATCCAAGTGTTCAGAGACTGACTTAATTAGCTGCAGGAGTGCTGTATGGGAATACTTTGGCTTCGCAGGGGATAAGAACTACAAGTAAATACATAAACAGGTTCACCATATTGGTCCAGTCAAGAACGAACTGTATACAAACACAAATTGGGGATCTGTTTTTTTCTTGGTTAAAAAGCATAATAATCTATGTTCGCAACATTTTAATATTAAAATGTTTTTAATAGTTTGATGATTTTAATAGTAGTAAATAAACTTCTTTTTATTAAAAATCTCAATAGAAATGTGCAATAGCATTAAGCAAGCTATAGCTAATATGGTGGCAAATAATGTTTTGTCATTTTTACATTTAATTATAAGAGTTCAGAAAAGTTGCAGAAAGCTACTTTGCATTTTCTCCCCCATTTCCTCTCAGTGATGTTTAGAGGAGGTGTGTGTTCTGTGTACATTCAGTAACCTGTGTTCCTTGCATCAATGCACCTTATACTTACACTCAGCTTTGACTGCATTGGCGTTGATAGACGCATAAGGGCGACGGGCAGCACGACGAGACTGCAGAATGTCCTGGCACACCCGGCGGGCAACACGGGTCAGTTTAGTGGTCTGCAGAATAAATGTCTGTCGATTCTTCGCCAAAAGCTTAGCACGGCCAGCGCTATTGGTGAACGGAGACATGCCCTGGACTTCCTGACGAGTCATGTGACTACGTGGAGGTGCATCCTATTGCAAAAAGGCAGGTAAATGCAATTAAAGTCAACTGGGTTGTACATTATCAACCAGTAAGAATAGGGGTGTTGTAAAAAGACATACCGAGCCTGTTCTTGTAGCCCCCTCTAGCTGTGTCGGGGTTTTCAAGCCACCGTATTTCTTCCAGTAAATCCAGCAGGAGGCACAGAGTCGACATTGCATGTTAGGAGGTCCCCATGCATACCACTGTGGAGACTGAGCAGCTACAGTGGCAGAATGAAAAAGTTGTAAATGTAAATTGTAAGGTGCAAGTTGCATTTAGACTTTCACGATTCAGATGATGTTTGCTTTACCATAATCAGCTTCATAATTAAATGCAGGCATGACAGTATATTGTAATTATTTAGCACTTACTATGGCAGCTCTCACAGCACAGGCCTTTCTGAAACCCAGGAGCTCCATTCATCCCAGGCTTATTACCGGGAGCCATTATCTGGTTCGGGTTAGGTTTGGTGCTAAAGACAAGAAAACATTGTGGTTCAAAATCTATGGCTGACAACCTAATAAACTAACCCATTTTTTAAAAAAAAGATACAACTGTTACATGGTATTGCAGCAGTAACTAATAAATACAACCTTGAACAACTTGAATTAAATCACAGCTGGAAAATATACTCATAAATATTTTGAAATATCCCCAAATTTTGAGCAGTGTATCTTAATATTCAAACCATTCAGGTTTCAAGTTGAATAAGAGTATAACTTTTTAAACAGTTGTAAATCTAAAAAACGTATTTAAATGTACTTACTATGTGGGAATGTAAACTTGTTTCAGTTTACTGTCTGCCTCTGCTGCCTTCAGTCTTTTCTAAAATGAGACCCCAAAAGCATGAACATGTGCTTATGACTGATGTGACACTAAACAGGACAGAGTATAGCTAGGTTTATAAAGCAGGTAAAAAGTGACCCAAATCAGATCTTTTCATCATAGGTGAGTCAGACATGTTACCTTTGGGACAGTGTGAAAAATAAGAAAAAAAAAATGGAATCTGGCACTCATTTACGATTTGGAACACTTCTACACACTGTACTGAAATCCAACACACATCCAATACATCACAATGCAACTCAGTCTGAACAGCCAGATTGGAATTAATGCGGCTTTTACATCATTCCAACTCAACCTTCATCACAAATGTGCACTGAGGAGAAGGGACAGGATCACTGAGGGAGCATTTCACTGGTGTGTCTTCACCTTGTCTGTGTGGGTTAATTTGGGTACTCAGGTTTCCTCCCGTTAGAGTAGTACCTGTTGCTATTGACTCCATTTTGATTTAAGTAAACAAGAATACAATGAAAATATTTGATTTGATTCACTTTCCCTGCAGTGTGACCAGAGCCTTTGACAGACAAAAAAAACTGAAGTGATTACCTGTTGAATGTAACGATCTGTGGTCTTCCACATGTAGTAAAACTGAACCACACTGGCTAACGACTTCCAAGGCAACTGGTAAGAGGAACAGATGAACAGTCGAAAGTAAGTAATTAATCAATACCAGTTCCTGGCTCTCTTCAGGTCTTCAACTCTATCTACAGGCCAGAATAAGAGAGGAGCCTTCGGAACTCACAAAGTCCTGACGAATGTCATTAAAGTCTTTTCCATATTTCTCCAGGGCCTCCTCAAACAACATGGCCTCTGAGGCACTCCACTCTTCCATCTCATCTCGGCAGAGCACGGGACCGCCTTGTGGCACCAGAGTGGACATAGCCTTGGCCAGATCATAGCCATTCTTCTGCAGTGTATCCATAGCATGGAACTGGCAAAAACAAAGCATTACTGTTAGATGCCGAGATGTCAAGCCATATCGGTAATATTGTGAATCTATCAATTTAAAACACTGGCTAATTTTACTTAGTACAGTGTCATATAGCCAAGCTGCTATGAATTAACACAATTAGTATAAATGTGTGTGTACAAATGATTTTTCTCTCACCAGTGTAATGTCTCTGGATGCTGCTGCTGCGCTCATGTGCAGGCTAGGTTGGCGAATGGAACTGCTGCAGTCCAATGCACGGGCAAACGTTCCCACAGCCCTGCACCACAACAAAGATCAAATGTTATTTTATTTAAAAAAAAAAACACATGTAAAATTACATAACATAATAATAATAAACAACTACCTATAATCCAAACCTGCTAATGAAGATATAATAAAGAATAAAGCAGATACAGATTTATTTTTAAAAGGTTCTAAATTCTGAATCTAAATTACGCCTTACAAAAGTGACTTATTCACTTATTGACCATGTAGTGTTTTATAAGCAACATTAAAGTCACAGGGCAATGTTGATGTGCATATTACCTTGACATGTACCACTTAACATCATTGGAGATCATGTACGCTTACGATGGCCTCCTAAGTTTCCAGATCTAAATCCAATTTAAGAATCTGTGGGATGTGCTAGACAAGTCTGATCTATGGAAGCCACACCTTGCCACTTACAGGACTTTAATGATCAAACACCTTGGTGCCAGTTACAACAGGATACTTATGAGACCTTGTGGAGGCTATGCCTTGATGGTGATAAGCTTTTAACGTTATGGTTGAACAGTGCTTGTAGTTAAATGTGGTGTGAAAATGCAAAGTATTTATTTTTTGCCTCAACTGTACATCATACTTAACTTTTTTTAAATTCTGTGCCTCGTTTAACTTTTGTTTGTGGTTCTGAGAAGATGGAAAAACCCTATTTTCATTCATTGTGGAAAAAAAAAAAAAAAAAAAAAAGGCTGCCAGCAGAGAGGACTGAAAATACAGAAGCAACAGCGATAGGTGAGTGAGTTATTATCTCCAGCAAAAGAGTAAATAGAATAACGTCTCATTTTCACCATGTGCAAAATTGTTTGGTGTCGCAGATTATAAATCAGCTTTAATTAATTTACTATTGTGTAGAATAAATTGCACAAATTGCGTTTGGGGTGTAAAATAGTATATTTTCCTATTTATTTATAATATCAAAATAGTATATTTTCATAGTGTATCTACTCCCTGAAAAACTATAATACTGGAATAATCTATAAAGGTGAGAATAATGTTAGTTTAACTAATTTTGCTTCTAATGTTACAGATATGATACGTTTCAGTGACCAAGTTTCCATGATGCTAACTATTCTAATAAAGCATTCCATTTACAGATACTGGTTTCGCTATTGTTCTCTACTGAACTAAATAGTATTTGTGTATTATTTGTGTTTGTGTTTAATTGTAACGGAACACAAAGTGCTTTACGTATTTCCATAATTCTGCATTACACATGACTGAGCACTACAACCCTGTATTATATCCTGTACATATTATCTAGAAACAAGCAACATGTGTTCACATGTCATCTTCCATTCTACGACTCACCGGGCCACTACAAGGAACTGATCGATCTGTGAGTCTTTCAGTTGGTTATCTGGATCCCACACCTTCGTCTCCAACTTCTCTTGTACTCGACTGTCTAATTCCACTATAATCAAAAATGAATATTGTTACAATCACATTATGACGCAGGTAATGCTGTAATAATCAGCATTTTCTGTGGTTTCAAATGACAATTCACATTAATCAGTTCAAGACTGTATTGCTTCCCACCTTCAGTCAGTTTTTCTGGGATCTCTGCCTGATATTTGGAGCCCACCCTGATCTCACCCTGGTCAGCCAACAGGGTCTTTTGAACTGGGTCAAACACTAACGAGTAGAAAAAGCAGTCCTGCAGAGAACAAAGCCATGTGTAACTAAGGTCATCCTCTAAAGCAATTTATGTAGGTTCAGTGCTTGTCAATTTGTTAACAATCTGAATACATTCATTATTCATAGTCTTATCTGCCGGTGACACAGGACGAAAGGCAGGAACAACACTAGACAGGACACCAATCCATCTTAGCGTTCACATACACTCACACACTAAGGGGGACTTTGGAAACACCAATTAAGCTAATGCACGTCTTTTGAATGTGGGAGAAAACTGAAGAAAACTGAAGAAAAGTGAGAACATGCCAACTTCACATAGATGGAGCCCAGGGACAGGATCAAACCGTTGATCTCTGAATGTAAGGTGGCAGTGCTAAATGCAGCACCAAATATGAATTTTACACCATTAATCACATTTTCACTGTTTGACCTCAAAAAGGAAGTTATGAGTCATGTCTGAAATGATCCTGTATTCACTAGTCCCTACAGTCTATGTAGAGTACTACTAATTAAAGAGAACAAAAGTGGTGAATACGATTTGACACTTCTTTATACATATTGCTCATTTGTAGCACACTTCATCATATAAACACACCAACACACACAGTAACATAACTTAGCTTCACACACCTTTCTTAATGCATACATGTATGACTGGGATGCTGCAAATGCCTTACCTCTCGATCCAGGTAGCCCGTTAAAACATCAGTTTCATTTAGAAGCGTGACATTACATTTACCCCTGTGAAATAAAATTCACAGACAAAGTTAGACAAAATAGAAAACATTTTTCATGAAAGTTATACGAACCAAAAAAAAAAAAAAAAGTTTTATTAGAGAGAACAGGGGTTTCATTACATTATATTATTTCGGTATATTACATATATTTAGAATCATTATTACAATAAACATTACCTAGTCACAGTTTTACAGGACAGTCGGGCCAAAAACACAAAATCAATTTTGAGCGTTACACAGGCCAGAAATTAGGCTTTACTGATATGCCTTGTAAATAACTAAATAAATACATGTAGCACAACCAGCAATAAAAAAACCTTGTAATTCTGACACGTTTACTTATCAGCTAGTCTGCGAGTCGTCCATGTATGTACGTTCAATTTAACAGCTGAGGTTTAAATTTATACTGAATTGTACTAGTGAAATAAATCTGTCTTTTAATTTCAGATGTTGCAGCAAAACAGAGTCCAAACAGCAAAGACTGACAAATTATGTATAATGTGACAGTACTGTACTGAACTGAACTCTAATTACCATATTTTACTTAATCATTATAACAGGTTCCTATTTTAATTGCTTAACTACACCCGATATGACAGCATGCTATTAGAGCGCTGCATTTTGTTGTGTAAAACACAAAGACTCTAAAGTAATCTTGGATATTTGCATTTCAGCAGCCTAAAAAGACTATGTATCTATAGCAATGTCTGGGCAACATCTATTTTGGTCAATGACCTTTTTAACAAAACGCAAGGCAAACGTTACACGGCACACACTTGCAGATCTGATATGGCTTAATTTAGGCTGCATAAATAGCCAATTGTGCAAAGTATCTTAGGAAAATTTTATTGATTCGGAATATCTGTCTACAACAATTCTAAAATCTATGAGTGCAATAAAATTTGACCAGACTACACAATATTGGAGTACTAAAAATTAACTGAAATCACAGCCAATTAGACGCATAAAACTTTCAAATAATTCCCCATCAACATCTTCTAAAGACAATAAAACAATAATATGAAAAATGTACTGCATGTGGCATAAAAGACACACAAACATAAGCCATTTACCGTATGTGTGTGGCAGGAAGAGACTCAAACTGTCGGGACAGGAACAGTTCTCTGTGCTTAAGCTGGTGTTTCTGTTGCTCACCAATTGCTGGTTGCTTAGACTCCTCCTCAAAGTCTCCTGCAATGAACCATACATGCATCACTTTTGGTTTCCCCTCTTATTACATGCTTAGGCGTAACGACATGACAAATAATAATTATGAAAACAAATCCAAAAGTACAAAATACTTGTTGATCTTTTGAAAGACACAATGCATGAACACATCAACCTGGCTGGAGGATTTCTGCAGTTATGCAAGCAAAACAATCCACCAATCACAGGTTTATTTAAAAGAAAAAGCAACAGCACTGCAAATGTTTATAAGACAACATTAATAAATGTTTACTGGACTACAAATAACTCCTTATTATAATACTTAAGCAGTTTTGATTTCAAACTTGCATCCTTAAGTAAGGCAAGACCTGACAGGAGCATTTCAGGGGATTTGACTTGAACTCCGCCCCTGCACGGAGCCGAAGGAAACCCTGCCAGTCAGCCAGTAGGACCTTAGACCACACCCCTAGTCATTAAGATTGCCTGCCTGCGCTCCCGTGTCTCCACCCCTCTCCCTGTGGCAATCGTGCCCCTTCCAACTTTATTGGGAAACCCTGTGCATCAAACCTGAGGTCCCATCCCCCCGCTATATAAACGGCCCCCACAAACACAGGCACCAGTAGGTGCACATTTGTACAGTATTTTAAAAAGTTCAGTTTCTGTCACAAATAACACAGAAGCGTGCACATGAACAAGCATGCGCGCGCACACACGCCAGATAAAAACACCAGCAAGGGTGGGTTAACTCATTATCTGCCAGTGCCCAGTAAGAGCCATCCATGAAGGCTCTTTTGTTTCAGGGCCAGACACTGTGTGTGTTTGTGTTGGGGGATTGCTTTAGGAGGAAGAGGTCATCTGAAGGTGGAAAAAGAGAGGGAAAGTCATAATAGCATCGTATAAAAGAGAACTGGCATTATGCCTATTGCTAATGCCATTCATGACAGTAGGTGCTGAGAAGGATTTAGTATGTGATGGAATTACATAGCAGTGTCAAAATAAGCAGAAAAATGTGTATACCCCATGCCAGTTTGGGACAGTGCTTTTCTTTAACCTTCTGTAGATAGATTCGATGGGATACTTGTTTAAGAATAAGGCGCAAAGTGCAAATAGCATTGAGAAGGATGACGTGCTACTGAGTCAAATCAGAGCAACAGCAAAAATACAGCAAATATGGGACTTACTGGCATTGCTGTCAGCCAGAGTGTTGAGATTGCTAGAGATATCTCTCCTCCTAAAAAGACACACCACCTTCGCTTCAACATTTCCATTGGCCGTCTGCAAGAGAGAATTGAAAAGGTGTACATTTGCATCATTTCCTTCAGCAGACAGGATGCAGCACAGACAGGAAAACAAATAAATATACAAAAACTTCAAGGACACAAGTAGTGTATATGGTAAATTAACCATAAAACAGAAAAATTTCAGGGTAAAGGAAAATACTAAACAAATTTTCAATCGGATTCACATTTTTTATTGTCGTTGTAACAGGTACAACAAAATGTAAATGGGGTTACTCAAGTGCCCAACAGACACTGACTCTTTAAGCCAGGTCAAAAATGAACAGCCCAAGTGTTGTATCAGTGTACTACATGTCAGAAGTATCAAACAGCACTATTTCACATACAGGTATTCTCCGATTTACAATGGGGAAACGTTCCAGCAAATGCATTGCATATTGAGTTTATCGTAACTAGAGGAGGTTAAGTTACACTGTAAATATCATAGCACAGCCAATATTAAACAGGTTTAAAACATACTTGTAAACACAGCTTTAGCTCACTATCTGCATTTCCTAGTGCTCATAACGCCCCAGGATTCGCGCACTGCCACCTTCAGAGTGCAGGACAGTACTGCATATAGTATTATTGCTTGTCTGGGAAAATTCTAAATTTAAAATCAGGGCATGGTTTCTGCTGAATTTGTATTTATGGGTATTATGGTTTGATACCCATCATTCAGTCGAAATATTCTAAGTTTGGCAAAAGTAACACAGGGAGTACCTGCACTTGACTAAACGCAACAATAAATCAACTAAAGAAACTGGAAAAAATATCCAATTCATATTTCCTGCATTAGGTACTAAAATAAGTTTTCATTACACAGATGCTTCCCTATTTACAACCAGAGGCTACATTCCCATAAGCCCATCGTGAAAATCATAATATCACAAACCAAGGAGCTGGCTGATAACCGGATGCCCAGCTTGTGCAGGACAGTACCTTACTGCCTATTGTTTGCCTGAGGAAATTAAAAATCCAGTGTACATTTACAGCATTTAGCATGCACTCTTACACAGAGTGACTTACAAGTTATACAATCTTACCATATAAGCACTTTTGGGTTAAGGGACTTGCTCAAGGGCCCAACAAAGTCAGGTGGGATTTGAACCTTAACCACTAGGCTACCACAGTCACAGGTATGCCATTTCTGCTGAATAAGTGTGTATTGTGTGTGTATTATCAGACTCCCAATGTAAACCCGAAATAAGGTAAATCATGATCATAATCCGAATAGTACCTCTGTGACTCAATAATACAACTTTATACACCTAACAGCATAACAGAGCTTATCAGTAAAGACTCAGTTCTATTGCATTAGTGAGGGATCACTTAAGCACAGCTGTAAACTCTAGAAAACCAGCGCTGCAAATCCAAATTGACAGAGCAGAACTGTTACACACTACTTTTGTGATAGCAACGGGGACACATGGAGAATGAATTTAAAGACACCTAACATGAGGACACATGCAATGTATAATATCTGAATATGGTATATATATCACTGTATATGGTTCTAGCACATGTCATATTTCCTGCTCATCACCCCAACACACTCACCTTGTTCAGTTCTTCTATTCTGCGGATCAAGTAAGGGTTGCTGGAAGAGTTCTCAAAGTACACGTAATCTGTGGGAAAGGGTAAACAAGTTTAACGATCAGAGTATGGTCAATTCAGAGATGACTGCACTTTCTGACTAAGTTTTACAATGCATTAATGTGTTTATTATAACAAATAGCATCTATAGAAAGCCATGAAACATCAGCTCCATTGGTCAGTGCTAATACTGGCCAGGACTATTTAGACAGAAGAGATGAGAAACGTCAGGACTGGTCTGGTTTCATAGATGCAGAACATCTGTCAATCTCTCGTATGACGGCAGACATTTACATATTTTGTGGCAAAGTGCAGCCACTGTTTGGCTACCCAGGTGGAAAATACAGCCAGTGATTCGATCACAATGCATGTTGGGTGTGTTTACACCTGGCTTTTCCTGTAGTAGAGTGAAAGCCAAATGCAATTAAAAAAAATAATCACCAAGTGCATGTTAATGCAATGTGTAAACACAGACTTGAGACATAAACAATACCAATGATTTCACCTACACAAGTTTGTATAAACATGGGTTTACCTTTACCAAGTTAAATAGAACTGAATTAAATCTTAAAAGCCTGTTAACAAATTTGCTATCATGTTATATACTTTTTTTTTTAATCATCATGATTCTTTATTTGGTTATTAAACAAGGCTTTCAGCATCAATGGCCATCAACAACAGACACAAAGCCATATCATTACACAAGGATACTTGGAAGCTAGCTATACACAATCAGATCAGGTCAATTTAACATAATCAGTTGACCTAAAGCAAGTCATTGGGAGGAAACCCACATGGACACGGGGAGAACATTCAAATTTAAGAGGCACAATTTGAAAAACCAGGAACACTGGAGGTGTGAGACAACAACACAATAATCATCACTAAATGAAATCTAATTCAGTTGTAAAGCGTGACTTACAGTTTTTAAATGAGGGATAAAATTCAGTTTCTCGCATCAGCATGGAAAATGTATATACAAGTTTGTTTTGTGCCAACAATCAACACTATAGAAATGTTTTGCAATTCAATAGCAAATACTGCACATGGGGAAGTATCATGAATGATAGCTACCAAGAATGAAATGGTATGTTTAACAGAAGCAATACAACGATGCGCTTTTATCAAAAGGTGACAAGCTCATACTGGTACACTGACAGCCCAAGCATTAGTTTTTCCAATTTTCCAATATTAGTTAAGCCAATTTTCTTCTTTTTTGGGGGTTTATTTTCAAAGGCCTGGTTGCTTGCGTTTCTCGCAAGACCTGGCAACCCTGGAAAAAAGCTTGGCTCCAGTTATGCAGAAAAATAAAGAACGCTTCAACTAAGACAGCACCACATGATTCGAAAGCATAAAAAACTAAAAACAAAAGTGTATGTGCAGGTAAAGTGGGTCCATGTTTATAAAAAAGACTCTCTGCTACCAAGCTGGCTCAGAGTGTACCATATTGGCAATAATATCAGTAAAGTATCATTTTAACAATATAAAACTGGCATATCGTGATATCCCGACATGTTTACTTAATGGATTTACACAGAGTATGTTGTACGTCCAGTACGCGACTCCTAGGTAGAGCAACAGATATGGCGGAAAGTGGTTCTGCAGTGGAGAAGTTTGTCATAAAATGGGGAGCTAGTGTGGAGATAGTTTGTTACAAAATATCAGATGTGCAACAAACTACAGTAATATGTAAGCTAATATGTAAAAAATGTATGTAAAATATATATTTCTTGCAAATGTATGTTGTTAAAATATATTGCCAAATATATCGTTATAGCAAACGTACCCTAAAATATTGTGATATTATTTTAGGGCCATATAGCCCACCCCTAATGCTAGCTGTGCTTGTTTACATTGTGGGCCACTGGTAGAGCTGGTTCACATTTCACATTTTGCCCTGGTCTACTTGAGACTGCTGTTTCACTGCCTGCTTCCAAAATTGTACTGGCGTGGGAGGAAGCACTGTTTGTAGAGTTGGCAGTCAGAAGTAATGCTTGCACAGGGTGCTGTGATGAACATCCATCACTGTTACTGCAATAAAAACTGTAAAATCCTGAAGTAATTCAACTAACACACATATGCAGCACCAGTTAGACACTCCACAAATGTTGGGTTTGAAACATAGACACACAGAGTATATGCCTTTCATTCAATGACGTTTAATTCCAGTGTTGCCAGATCAAGCAAGAAAAATTACACTACAGTCAAGGCTTTAGAAAGTGGTCTTGGCAATCATGGAGGAAGACTTGTGCACCTGCGCTATTGGATTTCTTAATCTGATTTTTTGAGATCAGAGTATGCGGTTTACATGAACACTTGAATAATCAGATAAATGCAGAACTTACGACTATTTACGTGTATATAAACACGTTCATTACTTTACTACTACTCCCTGATGCTACTACATCATTTTCTGTAAGCACATTGTAAAATAAAATAAGCAATAACGTTGTTTGTGCATAAGGAAACACAGTGGCACAGCACTGAAGAGTCACCTCACAGCTCCAGAGTCCAATTGATAGCATAATCAATCTATCTATTCTAGTATTTGGAATGTGGGGAAAAAACAAGAGTATACACAAAGAGGGTCAACCCAACAGACATGGGGAGGACATGCAAAAGCCACCCAAGAAGAGTCCAAGGAGCTCTGGTACTGTGGCACCTCTTGCATAACTTCTAATATCACAATTATTTTTAATGACAGATACAGTAATTGAACTCTGTTGTGGTTAAATCACAGGGACACTTCTCCAGGTAGACTCCTGATGCTCTGCTTGCACACTACACTTGGAAAAACATTTCTGTAAGTTTATACATCTCTGGTCTGACCTGCTACGTACGTTAATTTATCCTCATTCATATTTATATACACAGCATGGTATCCTGACGTGATCGTCTTTCCCGCATATTTCACCCCATCTTTCTTGGACAGGTCCGCAAGGAATTCAGTTCCTATCCCTGGAGGATACAAGACTCAGCCAAAACCATGCCCTTGATGGAATGCCAGTTCATTACAGGGCATGGGTTGTCCCCTTACTGATCCATAATACCTTTCGAAACCACTCTATAGTTTGCATATATGGGACCAGCCGCTTATTTGGACCAAATCCTAAAGTACCGAATCAAATCCTATTAAATATGTGTAATTTTATTCGCTTATTTGGACCAA
>JAUZSU010118822.1:0-18802 GCA_034780255.1 Parotocinclus maculicauda
TAATAAGGAATGAGATTACATTTTTCCAGTAAAAGTAATGAGTAATCATTAATATATTACTGTTTTTGAGTAACTTCCCCCAACACTAAACCCTACAGTACCTATATCATTTTCAGCTCCATTAATTACAGTCTATACATAACCACATCAACCACTAACCACTCCGCTGTCACATAGTGACATCCTACATAAAGGACTTCTGACCCTGTCTACCACATTATATTGTATTCCCAACTGTAGTTTCAAAGGGCTACCCAATGGGAAGAGCACTTGCTAGTGAAACAGATGAGGAACTTTGACATTTACACTGACATTTACATTTACATTTATTTTCTGGTTTAATCAAGAAGAAAATAGTGTTATGCATAAAATGACTTCAGAATTGATCAAACGATCTATGCATTGCAATGATCTATGCATCGCTCATTAGCATAGACGACTCATTTATTTATCACGTTTATCTCGGTGGCTATTAATAAATGTTACTGTAAACAGGTTCCACTGTTTTTATTACATGCAAACCTGTGCTTTCAGTAGATAGACACTTGATTATTGCATCATCAGAACCTAATTAACATAAGCAATATTTACAGACATTTATAGCAAATAGTGATTTTATATCTGCTCCTACACCTTAGTAAATTGTCAGTACACTTCAAATGTGTCCCAAAAATAGAATAGTGCTACAGTATATTCATTATAATTATAGTCAGATCCTAATTTAGTCTAATTACAGATTTTTTTTGCGTGTGGGGGAGACACGGCAGCCAAGTGGTATTGTGTTTGCACACCAGTTCAATTCT
The DNA here is from genome assembly GCA_034780255.1 of Parotocinclus maculicauda. Lineage (NCBI taxonomy): Eukaryota > Metazoa > Chordata > Actinopteri > Siluriformes > Loricariidae > Parotocinclus > Parotocinclus maculicauda. Next base: position 804 of record JAUZSU010118822.1, read on the forward strand.
AAATTATCCACCTGTCGTCTTTATATGTCCTGCCTCTGTTCATGTGTGGTTTTTCAGGGTACTTCAGTTTTTTCCCGCAAAGATATGCGTTAGGTTAACGGGTCACTCTAAACGCCCATGTGTTTATTACGGCTAAAACCTTGATCCTGTCACTAATAGCCAAAAAATAATAATTATGTGTGTTGGTAACATGCTAATAAAAGCTATGAGGACAACATGGCCTTTGTGCAGGAGGTTGGTGCATGTTGGGACACTAGTGAATGTGCTACTGGCTTTGTAGGACCTGTACCACTAGATGACCATAAATTCTTCAATTTTTTCCTGCAGGAGCTTAAGTGTGTGTGTGTGTGTGCTTGCTTGCTTTCTCTTTTTTATCTCAGCACTGTGTTTGAGTGAGCAGTGATGTTGTATTGTAGTGAGCCAGTACGATTACTGCTGTCTCACCACATGCCACTATAAAGCCAGTTTTCAATCATGTGGAGAGAGAGTGGCTGAGAGGGAAAAGATACATGGGTATAACAGTGTGTGTAGTAGATGCTGTATGTGATTGAAAAAGGAGGAGGGGGTAGAGGTGGCTTCAACAGAGACAGCCCCTTCCCTTGGGCAGGGGCCGTATTCGTTAAGTTCACAACCAATCAGAAGTAAATGGCCAGAGGTCATGGCTGTAGGGAGCATTTCAGTTCCACAATAAATAAATTGAAGAGCTGATATCTTTGAGTGTGACAGGTGAGCGCAAGAGACAAGATCAACGCTTGACTTGAAGGCACAGTCCTTTCAAGCCCAATCTCAACAGTTGTTGAGATAAAGGATAACATAATGTGTCTGTACTTTAGCCTAAAAGGTTCAGCCTTGAACCTTTAATAATTTTCTTGTGGTTCTTTAAAATAACCACACGTTAATGGGCTAATATTTAATAGTTCGACTACTCTTTTTCAAATAGAGGTATTTCAGTAAAAGTAACCCTTAGAGTTATGAGAATGTTATGGTCATTTTTGTCATGAATTAATTTAAACAGTTTACTAAATATATCCAATATGACCTGATTATGTCAGGTCATAAATATATTTTATCAATACGAATTGCAACCTAAAAAAAAAACTAGGACAGCATGAACAATGGATATAACAAACACAGTGTAAACATTTACTTTGGCTTTTATAGATCAGTTTGTCAACAAATGTGTGAGAAAATGTACCTTAAGAAAAATTGGAAGGGATTTGAATATTTCTCCTTCTACAATGCATAGTATCATTGAATGATTCAAGCAATCAGGAGGAATTCTAGTGCATAAAGGCCAAGAGTGCAAACTGGAGTTAAACGCCCATGATCTTCATCAAGGCACTGCATTAAGAAATTGTTGAAGCCATGCAACAATTGCTGAAATAACCACATGGGCACAATATTACTTTGGCAAACTTGTGTCATGCACAACAAAACAGAGTTACATTACCAAATGTCACGTGTTATCTAAATCCAAAATCCTCATTGAATTCTATAGGCTTGGAGGCATCTAGGATGTATTGTGTATTGTCACCTAATCCAGGTATGGACATGCATTTTTCAACAAGACAATGCAAAACCGCATGCTGCACACATTACAAAGGCATGCCTGAAGAAGAAGAGGGTATGGTTCTGGACTGTCCTGCTTGAAGTCCTTACCTGGCCTCAATAGACAATGAGCAGAGGAGTTTGAAACTAAATGGCATGGGATCCTATGTACCAAAACGTAATTTGCCTTTGGTGAAAAGGGATAGCACATTTACAAATGTGTAAACGCTTTACAGTCCCAACCTTTTTGTAATATGTTGCAGTCCTGTTAAGGAGGAATGGATATTTATTAACAAGTGAAATGAAGTTGACCATTCAAAACATGAAAATATCAGTTTCATACTGTATGCAATGATATAAGAGTCAAAGTATGTGTGTTCTTAGTGTTAAAAAACTGTTTCTTATATGCATTTTCCATGCTGCTTTTTCAGATTTTTTTTCTGAGGTTGTGCATACATATAAACACACTTTCTGATGGACCCATTTTATAGTAGTTGTTAAATAATGATATATTACTACTACTACTACTACTACTACTAATAATAATATTAATAATAATAATAATAATAATATAGGGTTAATAGGAGATTTAACCATCCTTTATCTCTCAGTCTCCTCTCTCCCTCTTTCTCTCCTTCACACCTACTCTAAAAAGAAGGCTGTAAAAGGCTAATGATGTTTAATTGGTTCACAGTTTGTTTCATTTCCACTGCAAGTCACACTGGTTACTTGACATGTGGCAGCCACTTTAATTTACACCTCATCCAAGAGACAGTGTGTGTGTGTGTGTGTGTGTGTGTGTGTGTGTGGTTGTGGGAGTGGGAGCTAGACAGAGAGAAACCACAGGGGATCCATGTTTTTATGTGTTAATGGAATAGAAATGCTCACCATATCACTCTTGCTGCACATTCTTTATATGAATCAGAGTTTTGTCAGAGCTCTTTCCCCGCAGATCTACGTTATACACAGCTGTTACATGAACTGCAGCATTCATTCTGTGTTTAATAATAAGAAGAGCGTTTTTGTGAGAGTTGCACTTGTGGATATACATACATAAACACAGATGTTCAGTTTGGTGACCGTTTTATTTTTCTGATTACATATGTCAACACTACCGGTCATGTTAGTAATTTGACACACCATGTAGTATGGAGTATAATTTGGCTTGCAGTGAAATTACCAGGCCTGCTAATTGCTTCTACTAAATTAGTTTGCACTGGACACAACAAAATTAGATTTCACATTTCCATCTGTAGTTACACTATTAAATACACAGTAATTTAAAAGATACCCCAATAATTAATACTTATAGGTAACATACAACCCCAACTCCAACAATAACAACAAATCCTTTTCAACCCATATTAAATTGAAAACACTACAAAGACAATATATTTAATGTTCAAATGGATAAACTTTATTATTTTTTGCAAATATATTTTGCTAAACTTCTACAGGTGAGTGGCATGATTGGGTATAAAGGGAGCTTACTCGAAAGGCTCAGTCGTTCACAAACAAGGTTGGGGGGGTTGCAAGGAATTTGGGGATTTCATCATCTACAGTTCATAATATCATCAAAACATCTCTGCAAATATGTGGGAAGTCTGAAAACCAACATTGAATGTTCGTGACCTTCGATCCCTCAGGCAGCACTGCATTAAAAACCAATATCATTCTGTAATGGATATTAGCACATGGGCTCAGGAACACTTTAGAAACCACTGTCAGTGAACACAGTTCATCTCTCCATCTACAAGTGCAGAAACTCTGCACTCTACCATGCAAATCAAAACCCATATATCAACAACACCCAGAAACACCGCCGGCTTCTCTGAGCCTGAGCTTACCTGAGATGGACTGATGCAAAGTGGAAAAGTGTCCTGTGGACTGATGAGTCAACATTTCAAATTGTTTTTAAAAACCATGGACGTTATGTCCTCTGGGCCAAAGAGGAATAGAACTGTCCGGATTGTTATCAGCACAAAGTCAGTGATGGCATGGGTAACTTGCACATCTGTGAGGGCACCACTAATGCTAAAAGGTACATACAGGGTTTGAAGCAACAAATGTTGTCTTTTACTCTCTCCATTTTTGTTTTTCTTTTTCTTTCATACCAGCACATCATACAGATACATTGCTAGACTTACAACCAATCTCACATCTTTCTGTTAAAATAAGCTACTGAATTTTAATGTGGGACTAGATTATACTTACTTTGTACATGGGACTCATTGCACCTTCCTCATCTAGGAAAAGGCCCAAACTGGCTTTTTAAAGTCTATAAATAGTGCCTGGGCATATTCAGACATGCTCAGTAGAACCAGGTGGGATTGGTCCATGTGGAAGGGGAGTATATAATTAGAAATGTTTTCTTTTTTGCTGTTTTATTTTATATTCATCTTGTTCATAATGTATGCTTTATTTTAATATGTGTCATATATCATTTTGTACAAGTGTTTTGACAATTTGTATTGTTTTGTTTGTTAATATTCTCTTTGAATGTGGTTTTCTCCCCCACAGAAGAAGGGGAATGGTACACCCCGAATTGGGTAGGCCAGGTGGAGCCTATTTAAAGGCTCATTTTCATTAATGCAGGTTAGCAGGTTAGCGTCAAATCCCCTGTGTATATTTTGTATATAGTTTTTCACCACTTTTAATACATTTGGCACCTGGCACTAAAATAATGCACTAAATGTGCTATTGTGGCTTTGCCCTCTGTTATTTCATAGCCTTGTTGGATCACACTACCCTCACCATTGAGGTGTGACATATGGTGGCAGTGGTAGGAATTGACCCCTCGCCCCTGAAAAGACTGGACTACAGTTGCAGAAAGTGGTTCTGAGGGAGGATGAAGTTGCCTGCAACAATGGACTCTGAGGGGGAGTACACAGCCCTGGGTGCCTGACCAAAAGCTTGGGATATTCATCTGGCCGATCCATGCAAGCCACCTGAGGTGTTGGAGCTAATCATGCTTCTCGGCCAGTTTCTGTCCACTTAGCAAAACCGAGAGGAGAGGATACTTAATGACTTTTGGGAACTAAGGACCAGACTGGTGGGAGCACCTCCAGAGCAGATTGATGTTGCGTTGGGGGCTGCCGCTGCAGTTGGGACGCTGATGTCCATAACTTTAATGACTTTACTTGACCAAAGTCCCAGAAACCCCTTCCAACGCCAGCACTGCGATGTTCCCAAGTGCTTGGACTTCAGGAGTCTTGAGAGTCAATCTCTCAACAAGCACAGGTTATTCAGCCCAGACCAGCAGAGCCTAGCCAGAGGGCCAGAGAAGTGTATCGAACTGAGCCAAAAAGGCCTGTTTTCCAAGCGGGAGAGGACATGGAGAATTATCTTCTCCGCATTAAACGGCTGGCAAGAACCTGGAGATGGCCAAGTGAAGAATGGGCTTGCTGACTTGTTCCACTGCATATACAGCCATGGATGAGGAGATGTCCAACTCGTATCCTGATCTGAGGGAGGCGCTGTTTGTAAATTTGACCTCCTCCTGAGACCTATCATCAGCGATTCAGGGCGAGGTTAATACCAGAAGGAGAGTCACCAAAAGAGACTTATAATCTGAAAGGCCTGTACTATCGCTGGCTGAAATTAGAACATAGGAGTAAGGAAGAGATCGGGAGCTCGTCATCCTGGAGCAGCTGCTGCGGGTCCTTCCGACAGATGTCCGCACCTGGGTCCAGGAGCATGAGCTGACAAATGGGCTGACTGCTGCACAGCTGGCTTAACAGTATCTGAATGCTCGATGAGGTTTCCCACACTCCACAGCAGCACCAAAGCTACCTGAAGGTAACATCCAGCCTTATGGGGAACAAGGCCACCCTAAAGACGTGCAAGTTGGACACAAAGAAAAAGGTACATAATTTTTTATTTATTTTTTTTCGCCAGCAAGGACATAAGGCATCTGTATGCCCTCTTAAGAGACCAAAGCTGTCTAGTTACTGTTATGTGCCAAGAGAGGGAGACTCTCAGAACAGAGAAAAGACAGTGACCAATCAAAAAATGTCTCCCAGCCATTTGAGGAACTCCAAAGACCTTTTGGTAGAGGTTAATGGTCAGCCTCTGCAGGCTTTGTTAGACACTGGGAGTGCTATGACTTTGATAAAGGAGGGTTTCTGCCGCCTAACGTGATTCATCATTCCAGGTTAACAAAAATGCAGTGTACATGGTGAGGTAAAGGAATATCCTACAGCTGATATTACTCTTAGGGTCTCTGACATACAAACACATTACAAAGTGGTAAAAGTTTTACTGTCCCTGTTTTTTGGATTGTGTTGCAGGCATAAAATGCAGGAATAAATGTTTATTAACACACACAATAATGTTGTCCAGACAAAACATGACATTTGTTTTCATACAGGCTACAATGAAAAAAAAGTGAATGTGAGAAATGTGTAAATGTGATTGTTTTGATTCAACTTTGTTTTTCTAATTTGAGGTTATACTTAATGGGATTTTTAAGATTAATTCTCACAGTTCATTATAATTTTCTTTGCTTTGTTGAAGTCTTAATAATGTGAGTTCTAGGTAATAGTTTATAAGAACTAAGACAGTGAGATGAACCTGTTTGATGCTAGCGCTGGGTACTCAGACTTTAACTAAACCCAGATTATAGGCTATGTTACAAATTATGAGAGAAACATCCTCCCTAGTATGATGGAACCTGTCACACCCTAAGGGCCAGGCTTACCATCAAAGGTTATCTATAAAGCTTGTACAGTTTCAGTGTTGGAAATCCAACACTTCAGTGACCAATACCTGATGTAGGCATGGTCACTTCACTGCACTGGGATGGGGCCAGAGCATACTACTTCTTTGCTGATCGAGAAAGGGTAACCGTTCTCTTTCTTTACAATTTATAATGTGCTTTACTATAAAGTTTTTTAATTTACAGTGTCTATGAACTAGTTCAGTGAAGCCACGTTGAACTGGTTTTGTCCTTGAAAATTAACAGTCAGGTCCCTGAGCACTTTCATTACATTTGCAGGGATCCATTCAGTCTTGATGTTATCTTGATTGTGTGCAGCCCATAAATGAGAATTTCCATTTGGATTAGCAACATGGGAATTTGCTGTGCCTCAACAACTTGTAGCAAATTTGTTTGCTCATCAGGTGATGGTATAAATGAGATCTCACAGTAATGTTGTCAGTAATTGTTGAACACACTTTATTATACACTGCAATATCTGTAGAGAATATTGCTTTGTCTCAGTGGGGCTTTACTAGCTTGTTTATTTACATGTGACTATTTTAATCAAATTCAAACTGCTGATAGAAAGTCCATATTTTACGATGTCACACTACGTTGATATGCTTTATTGCCCCATTCTAATACAATAAAAGAGTATCACTGGTTTAGTGTTTATGGTCCCCAATACTGCTAAGCTGCCACTGTTAGACCCTTAACCTTTTTTCCTCAGCCATGATAAATTACTCAGGATGCATACTATAAATGTTTATGAATTATTTTTCTTAACATTTTAATCCTGATCAGGGTCATGGTAAAGCTGGTGCCAAGCCAATAGCAGAACTGACTAGTTTCTGACCAGTGCTGATGTCAGGATTTGGCCAGTACTGACTCGGACGTCGGTCCCCCATGGCCAAGTGTCAAGTGAGTGTGCCATGCAGGATGCCAGTCCATTGCATGCATGATTGGGTTAAACTTGCAGCACCAAGGGATGATCCTCTGACTAGGACTCCCTCAGACACAGTATCTGATTATAGAGAATCAGATATATTGTGTCAGATAGATACACTGAGATCAGAGTCTCAGTTCTTTACATTATTTAATAGTAACCTATACTATATGCTGCGTGTTAATAAATGTGTCAAGAACACAAATTGTGTAACCCTTTATTCCAAAGTATAATAACTAACTACATTATGCTTGACTAAAAAAAACACGTTTTTAAATTCATTCCAGTGTATGGAATTCCAGATTCCAGTTTATTCCGGAATAAACACAAGTAGCTGTAATATCCAAACCATTTAGCAATTATTATTATATATGCCTTACGTTATGATGCAATATTACATTTAAGTGGCGAAAGATTGTAAAACCTAATGGTCTGGCATTTTTAAGGTTAATTAGTCAGACGTTTTCAATCTAATATTTCAATCAGGTGCTAGTGATCACACTTATCACACTGTGCATTAATTTATGAACAAAAATGCTTCTAAGGAGAAAACTAATTGTTGATGCTCATCGGTATGTTGTGTTGTGTTAAAGTATGCTGTGCTGGTATGAGTGGATCAGACACAGCAGTGCTGCTGGAGTTTTGTTTTTTAAACACCTTAGTGTCACAGATGAACTGAATATACTCCACCAATCAAAACGGTCCATCCTGTAGGCATCACTGATGACAAATTATAGGCTGACTAACACAAACTGTGTAACAGCAAATGAGCTGCTGTCTCCATTTATTTACAAGATTGAACAATATGATAAATGTCTACCTTATTAATGTGCACAGTGAGTAAACATAGTGTTTGAAAACTCCAATAGCACTGTTGTGTCAGCTCCACGCATACCAGAACAACACATGATAATACATTACCACTAAACCAGTGTCACTTCAGTATTGAGAACAATTCACCACCAATTCAAATACATCGTGATCTAGGTGGCACTGTGGGGGTGCTGACCATTAGAGGACAGACATAAAGAGTATATAAATAGACTGCATTCTGTAATTGTATAACGTGCTTATATACAGTAAGTGGAATTAGTCAAATAGACATTAAATGTAGAAACAAAAAGGTGCATCCAATAAAGTAATTAGTGTATGTCGGTGGTAGCATCATGGTTTCGCTGCATCTGAGCCAGTATGACTTGCCACTATGGATGGAATGATGAGTTATGAATTACACTAGCAAATTCTAAAATAAAATCCAACCAGACAACACCCTTAGCACACAAACCATTCTACCAATAAACTGTTAAAGTATACATTTAATTCACATAAACTGAATTAAATACTGACTTATATCCATTATAAATGTTATGTAAGGCGTTTATGTGAAGAAACCCACCCTAATCCCAGAGCTGCTCTGTACGGAGGAATAGACTAAAATTCCTCTCAACTAATGTGCAGCACTGATCAAGGGTTACGGGTTTTGGGTCATATTTATGCAGAGATATAGACAGTTCTGAAGGGTTCACAAGCACCACTGTTTTGTAGAATAATATGATACATGTCATGTATTATCCCCCTCCCTTTCTGTCTCAGTCTAATTGCTGTGAGTGCTCAGGGAAAAAAAACATTGTGATGGGCTATTCAGCATGATGCCACTGTCTGTTTCCAGGTCTCTGCTGAGCTCCTCATTCACAATAGGGCCAGAGCGGGAGGAAACCTCTCACAGTAAATGGTGGCCTTGGGACAGAAGACCTCTAAATGCTAACAAATCAAATCCCTTATTGTTTGTACACAATAGCTGTCCATTGAGGGTTTTGAAACGTGTTGTATGAATGCATGTGGGTGCATGCAAATGAGAATCTGGGTATGTTGCAGTGGTGTTTTAGTCTTTTACCAAGGATTACTGCTACTTATGTTTCTTTACTTGAGCCAATTTCATCTAATGTGCACTTAAAAGTAAAGTTACTGTATATGTGCACACAGTGCTCTTCCAAGTATTAATAGGAACAGATTAACACGTTACCATACGTTTTATTAGTGATAGTAAGTCAAGGTATTTTTTTCCACACAAAAATAACAACGGTCCTGTAGGCTCATGAAACCAGATGTATTCCTAAGGTGCATTTTTAAATGCTGGGAGTAAATATATTATATTCATTAAATGTTCAAACAGATTGCAAATGTTCACTCATTTTGAATTTGATACAGGCAACACGCTCCCAAAAAGTTGTACGACTGTGTTACATCACCTTTCCTTTTAATAAAACCTAATGTTTGGGAACTGAGGACACTAATTGTTGTAGATTTGTATGTGAGATTCTTTCCCATTTTTGCTCGATGTACAACTTCAGTTGCAGAACGGTCTCAGTTTTCATACATTTTCATTGGGAGACAGGTCTGGACTGCATGCACGTCAGTCTAGTACCTGCACTCTTTTACTATGAAGCCATGCTGTTGTAACACATGCAGAATGTGGCTTTGCATTGTCTTGCTGAAATAAGCAGGGAAAAAGACGTTGCTTGGATGGCAGCATATGTTGTGCCTTTACAAATGTGCAAGTTACCCATGCCATGGGCATTACCACACCCCCAAACAATCAGAGATGCCGGCTTTTGAACTTTGTGCTGATAACAATCCGGACAGTTCTTTTCCTTTTTGGCCGGGAGGACACGACGTCCATGATTTCCAAAAACAATTTGAAATGTCGACTCGTCAGACCACAGGACACTTTTCCACTTTGATTTAGTCCATCTTAGAGCCCAAGCTCAGGATTTTACTCAAGACTGTCTGTTTTTGAGTAATGCATGTGCACAAGTCCTGAAATATTCAATATTTTACAGTATTCTCCCTTTAAACCACAGCTCCACTAAGCTACCACTGATTACTGACCGTGGCTATTAACCCATAGCTTGACCTAATTGTAAGTCACAGTTTACTTTTTTATATTGTAGATTTCTATTTCATTGTAGAGGATGCACCCTGACGTGTCTCTCCCAGAAAAAAAATGGGACTTAGAGGTAGAAAGGCCAGTCCAATTCTTGCACACTAAAATAAAAGTATTGTCTACACACATTTTACCATGCATCTCAACTCAAGAGATAGAAATGTTACTGATAAATGGCTGAAATGTAGAAGTAAAGCTAAAAAAATAGATGCAAACAGGATGACAAATTGGTAGTTTTTCTTGAACCACTGAGCTAGAAAATAGTTTCTCAGTGGACTGTTATGAATTTGTTGTGGGTTATTATAAAACCACTGTTTGATTAGTGTGCTCATTTCTTAATTTATGCATATGGGGTCAAATCCAAAACTCTCCTTCCCCTGCCACCTCGGCTGCTCTGTACAAGCATTTTAAACACTATACCACTATAGCTTCCTGAGTGGTGAATATTGCTTAGCAGTATGAATCATATTTAAATGATTTTTTTCTATAAATGTTATGGTCTTTCAGCCAGTGAGTTTTGTGTACATTAATGACATTTATAATCATAATTATATGATTAAAAGATCCATGCATATTCTTACTTTAAAACTTTAAGGCAAAATTGTGCATTTACTTTGTTTTAATCTCTTACTGTAATCATCATAATACTCAAATAATATTATAATGTTTCTGTCAAAGTAATAAGCTTGAGTAAGTCCAAAAGGTAGCTTTGGTCCAAGTGAAGACTGAGCATGAGCGTGAATATAGATGTGATGTAATGAGCATGCTGTTAAAGCTATCCCTCTGGATTACACCGGCAGATGCCATGTGTATTCTTCCATATTCCCTAATCAGACATTTCATGTGCCAACAACACCTTACCTGTGAATAAGATGCACGCTTCAGGTCCTCCCTGGTGACTTTTGCTGTTTCATTTGTTATGCACTCTATCCATTTTCCTTTGCACTTTCAAAAACATTTAAATTGGAATACCAACTCAGGTTAAGATAGCATAAACTCTGGTTCTTTGTCTGGTTCTAACCAAATATCTAGTTGGTTGACTTTTATTTAATTGCGGAAAGTATAAACATGGCCCTAAACATATCTCTTTTATTTAATGCTTTTAGATAAATGTAAGTAAAGCATTTAGACAGCAAACATTGGGGTAGGTCCCTGTCACACCTGCAGCCAGCTCACCTACCACATTTCCTCTCTCCTTCTGTCTAATCTGTTACACCTGTGACTCATCTTTCTCTGCTTTCTCCTCCCCTTTTTATACTCTCACTCTCTCCCTCTCTGCACTCTCTTGGCTAAGTCACTTGGTTCTTTCGCAGGTTCTAAGCTGCTCGTCTGCTCTTTCGTATCACATCGCTTACCTGGTTTTTGATCCTATTCTGTCTTTGACTGTGGATCTTGTCTCTTCCCTTTGAAGTGGTTCTACGCTCGTTTACTGTTTTAGACCCTGGACTGTTTTTGACCCCATGTGTAGTCTGCCAATCTTAATAAACAGTGTCTTTCTTTGATCCAGTCACCACGCAATGTCTCTTTTTCCAGACCTACATCACAGTCCCACAGAAAAGCAGTTGTAATTTATGCATTTTGTTTAAACTCTGCCCATATATGGAATTAGTAACTCAAACATGAAATCTTAATCAAATCCTGAGTCAAGGCTTAACCAGCAGCAAAGGTTAAAATGCAGGAACAAGCCTACACAGATCGCCATTCCATCGCATTGCACATGCATTCCATTCATTCACGCTGTGACGCTTTAATGACACAAATGACGCATGTCACATATTTAGAATGTTGGAGGAAACTGGAGTATTTAGCAAACACGCACACATGCATGTGTAAAGAACATGCACACAGGTGTGTGACTTGTCTCTACAGCTGTAAGGCCACCATAGCACCATATCACCCAAAAGTCTTTGTTATGTAAAGAGTTTTATTCTAATGTTATGAAAACCCCTACAGTTGATGTTGGGTGGGAACCAGTTAGCCTGGCCATATTTAATTATAGACAGTGTCAACCTATGTCATGTTTTGTCTGGTTAACCACTTAATTTAGTAATATACGTACATAAATTCATAAAATAAATGTTTCAGGCCTGAAACGCATTTCAGAAACAGTTGGGATGGTAAAGCATTAACTACTTTGTAACATTTCTATTTATTCATATATTCATACAACACTTAACACAACATTTATTTTCATTTACATCATTTATCAGACACCCTTATCCAGAGCGACAATCCAAGCAATTGAGGATTAAGGGCCTTGCTCAGGGACCCAACTGTAGCAGAGGTGGGATTTGAACCCTAGACCTTCTGGTCTATAATCCAGTACCTTAACCACTAGGCCACCACAGTCCTCACATTAAGCAACTCGCATGCAGTTCAGGAAATTTTGGACAAAATATCTGTTTCGCATGACTAAACATCGTAAGAGTATTTTACACTCTTTTCCTCTCTAATTTCATCCCAGTGTGTAATCTTTCCTTTCGTCAACATTGATGAAAGTTAAATACACTCCAACTACCATTTTAAAAGTAATTTTGTGGATGAGATTAACACCGCATAGATGCTCAGCAATATTCATGTTTTGAATAAATTTTGGGATTATTTATAAAAATTTAAAGACCTTCAGCCTAATCACACACCACCACAGAGGGATTTTAGTCAGTTTATGTCACGCTAACCTGCACAACCCCCATGGTTCCATAGTGCTGTCTCTGCATATTGATGTGATTATTCTGCATAATATGTGAGTAGCTTACTAATGCAGGGCATATGAATGATAGAAGTGGACTCATGCTTTTCCTTCAATGACATGCCACTATTCATCACGGGACAAATTGTTGATGCTTCAGAGAAACGTGGTGTATAGCTATGAAGCCAATTTGTGCATGTGAAAACTCTGTTAACTCACATAGAAAGCTTTACTACCATGGGCTTGCTGGTGCTCTTTGAAATGGTCATTAAAGGTATGAAAATATTAGTCACACAATTGCTTTTCTTCAGTGTCCCGATCAAAGCTACTCTCTAAACACGTGCATGAATGCTGCCTATACTTTACTGGATCTCTGAATGTTTATGCAAAACTGAGCATTCATAATTGAAAAACAAAAAGACTGCAGGCATGTAGCAATGCCTCTTCCACCTGACACAAAGGTCCATATATTTTTTTACTCCATTTTACCAAGCCAAGGCAGCTACAATGTCATTCGCAAAATGTAACAGAACAAAGATAATGAACAAATCGCAGTACTGAAAGCCATGTACTATAACACTAAGCAGTGCCAATAAATGTTTCCACCAATTGCAGAAGAACATGGGGAAAATTTGCCCATTTTTCCATATAGAACAGATTCAACTATGGAATCCTGTTGGGTTTCCTCATATCAATTGCTCACTTCAGATACTTTATCCTCATTTTACTGGATAAACATCAAGGCTATTATAAAACTTTTCTTTGGTACAGTAACGTGTATTACACATATAATACATGAATTAAAATAAATAAAGCCAGTAGCACGGAACACTCTAACTCAGAAGTTCTAACGCAGCTGTAAGCATTATCTTATGCATTCATGCACTTTGTCATCTGCCCAATCCTGAACAACCCTAGACAGGGTGCCAATACACCATAGAGTACACATACCAGAACACTCAAAACCACAGTAAGAGGCACTTTAATGTAATCAATGTAATATGTAATACATATTATCTGAGTGTATCAGAGAAGAAGAATATTTAAACACCTTACTATCACTGGTGGACTGAAAATAACTAACAGTATCTAGCCACCAGCATCCTGGTCATCTGGCTCCCAATCTGGGATCTGGAACTTCAAAGGTATACCAAACATTACAAGAACATTTAATGATAATTAGCACTGTATATGGAAACCTATGCAAGCATCTTTCCATCTTTCATTAAGAAACATTGTTTTCAAATATATTTTTCTTGCACATTTGTGGACAAACTGGAGATTATCTGCTCATCTTTGCTACTCAAAGTCTCAAGCTCAATTTTACTGAAACAATATGTCCCAAATTCAGCCACAGTTTTTTCACACATTTTTATATTAATTCACCCGAAGTATGTCACAAGCCCATTTGCATGTGTAAATAGGTTGGAAAAGAGTGCCCTTTAAATGTTTTATTATATAAATGTAAATGATAACTTTTCACAAACTTGCACCAACTTTGCCGGTGGTAAGCTTTGCAGAAGACCAGTATTTTAAAACCAAATAAAAATAGAATTGACCTAATGACAAAGGGTGAATATGACAATGGTGGACAGAGTTAGTGCAGTAGATCTGGTACTGGACTATTGACTACGGTCCTGGTACTGACAGTCCACTATTGTTGGGTCTTGGGCCAGGCCCTTAGCCTGCAATTGCTTGGATTGTATCCTATTCTCTGTAAATTGTGTGGAGAAATGTGTCTGCTAAATTATTACATGTGAATTTGCCATTTATTCTGTTCTTGAAATATATGTATTGAAAGGTGTTTTTCCTGTTTTTTTTAAAAAAACGTTTAGTGGTTCTATTCTGAGTTCACAGTGATTGAGGCATCATGACTGTTAACGAAAGACATTATTGCCTACACCCTTTGCAAGTGAAGGCTGAAAAAATACACACATTATGTAATATTTAGCATAAATCCTATCAGAAAAAATTGAAGTCTTGGTAATTTAATTTGAAGGTTACAATCATTTTAGGTCTATTGAAATGGACAAGCTGGTTTTAATGTGGGTAGGGCCTTATATTGTCCTTATTACTCTGATTAAACTTTCTAATAGTGGTCAATTTTGTGCAGGTCATTGGTATTAATTGAAACCATGTGTTAACCGATCTGTTGCGATCAAATGAAAATTTCAGCGGTCAAAATGTAGAGGTGGTACAAAGTATGTTTGCCAAATTATATATTCTGTGTGTATAATCTGAGATTTACTAGCAGATTTAACTGCAGTTTTAAAGATTTAATGTATTTGTCACCTGCATCATCTCTTCTAAATCGAAAGTAAGAAGTAAGAACTGAATGTTTTTTCTTACTCTGACCTCATTTAACATGCTTTCCTTGCTCTTCCAGTACAAACTTGAGGAAATTTAGTTAATTTTAACAAATTAAAAGTATTACTGAATACTTAGCTTTCTATGTTTTCAAGTGCTCCATAAATGTTTGATGGAGTCAGTTTGTTTGCTCGTAACGTTTCTTTGAAGTGGCATGCGATGCTAAAATCAATCCAACCAATCAATTGTCCAATCCAATGCCTTGGAAGCCCAATTACCAAACTCACTGAACCCCTCTGTCATTATAGAATTCAGTTAATTGTTTCGGCTCTAATCCCTTTATGTAACTGCAACCTGAGCTTATCTACAGACGTTATGGTAGACTAAAGAAATGTGAATCACTAATGACATACACTTTTCTGTGTCTGTAGCAATGTGCTGATACTTGTCTCAAGCACTGTAACAGACCCCAACAAACCCAAGTTATGGTGTATTTGACGAAAGCTTGGAACTATCTAAATCCAGTGGTTTTTTTTATTTTTTTTGCATTTGGCAAGAATGAGCATCACTTCTACTACCATTGTGCATTACCTGGACTCTACAGAGGTTGTACAGGTCTTCCTGCAGGATGTCACATCAGTATGTTTTATTGCCAGAAGGTTTGCTGTACCTCCCAGACCAGTGTTAGGAATATGGAACGGATTGCCGGAGACAAGCACTTACTCTAGGAGAGCTGGGCAAGGCCGCAGATGGTTTTTAACCCCTTAGTGGGATCTGTATCTGCTCCTTTTTACAAAAGCCAGGGCTGTACAAGATGTCCTCCAGCAGGCCACGGGTATGAATGTCTGACCATACAATCAGAAACAGGCTTCATTAGGGTGGCTTGTACTGGTACCTGTGTTCACTGCCCAGCACTGTACAGCTCAATTGGCATTTACCATAGAACTGGCAGATATTGCCCTGTGCCTTTTACACATGAGAGCAGGTTCCACCTGAGTACATGTGACAGACTTGATAGGGTCTGGAGATGCCGTGTTATGCTGTCTGTAATATTATTCAGCAAAACTGCTTTGGTGGTGGGTCAGTGATGACCCTCAACAGCACACTGACTGCTATTACATCTCAGGATGAAATTCTTGGACCCATTGTCAGACCCTATGCTGGTGAAGTGGGTCTTGGGTTCCTCCTGGTGCATGACAATTCCTGGGTTCATCTGGTCAGAGAGTGCAGGCAGTTCTTGGATGATGAAAGAAGTGATATAACTGACTACCCCCCTGCTCACCTTACCTAAATACAATAGAACATTTCTGGGACATTATATTTCGGCCAATCTAATGCTGCCATTTTGCACTTCAGACTGCCCAGGAGCTCAGTGATTCCCTGGTATAGATTTAGGAGAAGATCCCCCCCAGGGCACCATCCATCATCTCATTAGAAGCATGCCTCGATGATGTCAGGAATGCATATAAGCACGTGAAGGCCATACTAACTACCGAGTACCTTTTTGTGTTGCTGCAGTGGATAGCCTGCTGCATTGTATTTTTGCTTAAGTTTTTTTCCTCTGTATCCTTTGATTCCTACTCTCTGTAAGGTGATAATTTTCATTCCCATCAAATGATGTGGCATCCTATGTATGTATATATATATACACAGTGGTACCTCAATTCTTGACCACTTTCGACCTTGTCAAATTAGATTTTCAATGCATTTTGACCAGAAAATTTGTCCCCGGTCTCATTTTTTTTGCTCAGTACTCTTTCTTGTTCTTGTATAAGACAAGCCACATGACTTAACTCGATTCATGATTCAGCACAGTGTGTTATGATTGGCAAAGGTTAATTCTAATAAATCTCAGCCCAAATATGTAGGGCTTGTGTGACTCAGGGGTGTTTTAAATAGAATTGACAGGCTGTGGTTGTGTAACTGAATGAACTTATATATAATCTGTGTTCTAATAAGCACGCTGTGATACTCTGCTCCCTCAAAGGGCAACCGGAGCTTGCAAGCCAGGAAAGAAAGCTCCTGGTTAGAATGATAGCTCTCCCTCTCAAAAGGCAACGAATGCTTGCTACAAAGTAACCAGAAGATCAGAAACCTTAGCCTATTAAGTGATAAACAATAACTAGCAAACTCTCCCCATAATAACACTGAGAGCTGGCTTAGTTAATCAGGAAGTCAAGTGCTAAGCCTTACAGCAATAATCACTAAGAAGTGTAACAAACAAGAGAGAAACAAAAACTTAATTCTCCAGAGCACTGGCAACATACAGCCTTTAATGTCAAAACAACCAAATAAAGTGTCAGTATTTTTTGTATTTGTATTTAATATTTTTGTATATATTTATTTATACTTTTTTTCTAATTCATAATCACTGCATACCAGGTGCTGAGGATGTGCAGCAACAATTCCCACCACCTGAAATACCAAAATTTATTTAATAACACTGCCTGGCCACAGGCACAATTGGACATGCCTGAGGAAGGTTGTAGGAAGTTATAGGAGACATCAATGTATTGTTGCTATATTGGTATAAAATTCTTTCTAGTGCTAACCAAAACTGTACTTACTGTCCATTTAATGTAATGTTATCCTTTATTACAATCCAGTCTTGTGCTTGTGTTTGACCTCCAGGTGTTTCTCTGTGGGGTCTCAAAATGAATGGAGTTATAGACTAATGAGATATAGATTAAAAAGCAAACTAATTAAAAGACTCATTAAAACCACAGGAATACACCACCAAGAGAGAGAGCAAGAGAGAGAGAGCAAGAGAGAGAGAGCAAGAGAGAGAGAGAGCAAGAGAGAGAGAGAGCAAGAGAGAGAGAGAGCAAGAGAGAGAGAGAGAGAGCGAGAAAAAGCGAAATTACAG
>JAUZSU010118833.1:0-18798 GCA_034780255.1 Parotocinclus maculicauda
GTCAGATCACACTGGATAAGTTCTTCAAACGTTGACTGGAATTTAGTTAGAACTTGTTTTTTACAGTATTATGCTTCACATGCTGAGTACCTATACATTGTGTTGTAGATCGTTTTGAAAAACGTTTTTCAATGAATAAAGTTCGTAAGTAACAGTAGTTCTTGTTTGTACGTTCGCTATACATGTAAATCACACAATAAAGGTTTAATAAATATTTAATATGTTACATAGCACATCCCTTCTTGTAACATAGGGCATGTTCGTTTAATCGGACCAGCCAGTTATTAGGACCAAAACCATCGCGTCCCAATGTGGTACCATTAACCGGAATCGACTGTACATGTGTGTTAGGTTAATTGATTACTTTAATACTGGCACTGACTTGTGTGTGTGTTTGTATGTATATGCCTAGTCTTGAGATGTACTTGTGTGTGTCGCTAAGATGGCCACTGATGCCGAAAGCGATGTTAAAGAAGCCAAAGAAACAAAGAAAAAAAACCAAGGCTCAACAAGGACTTTCCAATGAAGGCTAATTCATCTATTTTAAGCAGATAGATGGGTAGTGTGGCACAAGTCATATATTTGTTTAATACTGGTTATAAGAGGAATGTGTCACAAAACATGATACATCACATCCTGATAATTATGGGGCTGTGTAGCTGCCCAGAAGTCAAACCCTGTCAATGGTCAGAAGTGCCTACAATGTTCACAAAAGTATCAACACTGAACATTTGAGTAATGGATTAGGTTTGACTTGTTGGCTAAGTCCCATTTTCTTTAACACTGCAAGGACGGCTGAGTATGTGAGTGCCACACACTTTAGAAAGGGATTTCACCAGCATGCACAACAATAAGGAGTCGAGCTGCTGGAAGGAGTGTAAGGATCTGCATAACGTTCTGCTGGTAACCCCTGGTTCAGGAAATTTGTGGACATCAATTTGACACTTACCTGAACATCTTTGCAGGCCATTTTGTCCTAATGTTTTGGATCATCTATATACAGTACTGTGCAAAAGTCTTAGACCACCAATAGATTTGTTGTTTTAGCAATGGTATAATGATCATATATTATACATTGTCAACACTTTGTGAGTGTCAGCATTTCTCAGCCTTTTCACCCTGTTCCAAAAAAGTGCTTTTTCTTGGCTGCTAAACTTCCAAAAAGGCCATTCCTGACCAAGCTTCTTGTGGGACTGTGGGTCACATTGGAATTCAGATGGCAGCTGCTGTTGCTCAAGTTTAAGGGGAGGTCACACCAAATGCTTGCCACTGTGGCTTATAGGGGGTGTTTGTTTTTCATTTGTAATATTTATAATACAATTTTCTGGTCGTATTCTAATCAGGGGACTGAGAAATAATTATATATCGTTATTATACCCTTGCTAAACATATAGTATATCTAATTATATAGTGGCCGTAGACTTTATATAAGAGAAGAAGCTTTTAAAACCTGTAAGAAAATAACCTATGAATAAAACAACACATTTTGTGAGGGTAATAATTTCTCAAATCCATAAGAAGAGCACCTTATGAGCTGGGAACTTTCTAGAACCTGTCTGGAAATGCCTGTACGTAGAACCAGCACATTGTAAATACGGAAAAAAGTTGTGAGAATCCCGATTACCAGTTTGAAATAAGTGTGTTTTACTTGATTACAAATTTTTCATGATATGTAATCACATAAGCTTACAGAGGTTAGGCCAGACTTTTTTTTATTTCTTGTTTCGCGGATCCGCCGGCAATTATATTTGAAAAATAATATATGTATATTTTTTTGGTATTTCTCGGATCCGCTGCAGCACCAATGGTTGAAATAAAAAAACATTGAAAAATTAATTTTTTAGCTTTTTCGGCCCTCCGGTGAAGAGCCAACGGTTTTCTTCTGTTCATTTAATTTTTTTCCATATTCACTTTTTTCATTGAATTGTAGGTTAAATAAATTTTATTTTTAAATAAAAATTAATTTTTATTTCTGTATCCTTCCTTGTATTGATTCCACATAGTCCTTGAGAAATTGAAAAGTGCTGAAAAATAAAGATTTATTTAAATTTTTTTTCCTCCCTCCACAGTAGATTCTTAAGTAGGGACATCCGAGGAACAAGCAATTAAAAAAGTCTGTCCTAATATAATATAATATATAGGTCAATATAAGGTTAAAAAGAGATTGAATTTAATTCTTGTTTTAAACGTTAAACTAAGTGTTGAGGCTTGACCAGAGAAGTATTTACAATGAATGTACAGTTCACTGCCAACCCCCCAGAAAAAACTGTGCCATAAGTATTCTACAGCTAATGGACCTCTCTCACTGGGATAGACTAAATAAAGCCTCTCCAATTTAAACATACTGCAATTTCAGCCACTAAACTCCCTTTCTGACTGTATACTAAGGCTAAACAGTACATCATTTTAGAATGATCATTTATGTTGTACACATGGAATAGTCACAAGGTTGCAACAGCCAAATGACTTTACGCAATGGGTAATAATTGATGTAAGCTCTAACTTACATGATGAAAGTGTAGGAAAGAACATTTCCCTTTCTCAACACCTGGTTAAAACGGATGCTTTCTAATTTGAAAAACACTGTGGGAAGAATTAAACGACTTAAGAGTTCAGTTTGATTTATATACCTTAGGTATTTTGAAATATCTGTGGAAAGGGAAAAGGGTCAGAAGGGAACTAGGCAGGATGCAGGTTGCTGTAAACAACCCTGACAGGCGCAGTAATGCTTAACCCTTTATGTGTCTTGTAGGATTATCATTTGTAAGGAGTCCTGAATAAGTGTGTGTGCCAAATGCTGGAAACGTCCTCGACTTTTGTTTGTAAATGCATAATTTCCAAGCGTGTCATTACTTTTTTAGTTCATGCATTCACCCAGGTTTGAACACCTGCATGTGGAGCCAAGCGCAACCCTCTGAAAAAGTATTTTTTGTTTAGCATAATGCATTATAACAATAATCATATACAATTTACACTTTTTAAAAAATTAAATCAGACACTAGAGGTGTTTTCATGTCCCTGAGCTGCTAAATTCTATTTTTGTGATAAATATAAGAGGTATATGAAATATTTAATATGTTATATTAAAAACATAGAATATTTCTAGAGGTTTTGCCCACCTTTTTTAAATTAAGTAGTGTAATAAAATGTTTAATAGGTTAAATATTAGCCATCTTATTGCAATTCCTAATTATCCTTGTGTTTGTAAAAAATATTTATATTTTCATTGCTGTGGTTAGATGAAGACACTAAGCAGCATTTGTTCAGAATTTTGTAGAGCGTAGTTGTAGTACAAACCGTTATGTACCCTCATTGTCATATATCTGTACCTCTTGTCCTCAACAGGGACATCCCTGACAAGCTTTCAGAAAGATGCTGGGACAAGTGGCATGGTGGGAAATGTAGTGCCTGTGAATTTAAGTGGCATGTTCTGTACGTCTGCTCAGCAATCCAGAATAAAATGTTCTTTTTGACCCCTGTGATACAAGTGGGACACAGCTATATATTACCCACTAAAGTGTTTGGTAACGCCCCTGTTGCAAATTGATGTAAGAAAAACTCTGAGGTGTCTAGCATTTAAGATAGGTATATATAAAGTCTGACATGGGGACAGTTCTGGGACTCAAAGCCTCACATTTTTGGTCAGTAATTGACCACTGTCCTCCTGCAACATCCTATTTCTCTTCCTGACCCTCCTGGCCTGCAGGTGGCACTGTAAATCAACAGCTTGTCTGGCATACTCACATATCAGTTCAGGCAGTCCACAGAGTTTTAATAATGGATTTAATTCTACTTAATTGGACTTTCGTGTTCAGCTACTACTACTTTTTATGTATTTGACATGCTTTTTGAGTGGTAAATGTGACAGAGCACCATCTCAACCTTATGTATAATATACTGTTCACAAAAAATAGGGGATATTTAATTTTCAATATCCCTTATATTTTGTAAGCAGTGTATACAATCAATGGCACATGATAACAATTTTACACTAAATAATCGACAAAAAATCAACCTCTCTGCTTACTCACACAATCTTACTGAGATAAGCTAAAGTCTTTTCCTGGCTAGTTTTTAGAGACATGATCTCATAACTAGAGTACACGACTGGAGGGCAAGGGAAGTTCTATTAAAAGTGGATGAGAATGTAGCTAAAAGTAGAAGACAGCTATTAAAGCAGCAGCTAGATCTTAAAGTAATTGCATTATAAATATCAGATTGGTACACCACCAGTGGTATCGCTATATGCTATTTAGTACATGGCATTTAATTTGGGATGCAGCCAGAGAACTGCTGGAATTTCATAAATATGGTTGAAAATGCAAAAAATGAAACTATTAAAGCATTAAGAGCTTAAAAATTAAAATTAAAGTTAATTTGTGCATGGATGCAAATGGTAAAAGTGAAGCGCCTTTGTATAGAATCCATAATTAAGATGATACATGTGTATAAATGGGATGTACAAACCGGTAGCACATTCAGTGAAAGGTAAACATTAGGGTTTCCAGTTACACATAAAAGCTACCTGCTAAAGTTTAAACCGTGCCAGAGAATGGGGGCGAAATGGGATTTAAGTGATTCTGAACGTGGCATGGTCGTTGGTGATGGGGCAGTCCTGAGTGGTTCAGAAACTGCTACTTGATTTTTCATACACAGCCATCTTTAGGGTTAGAGAATTTACAAAAAAAATAAAAATATCTAGTGAGTGGCAGTTCTCTGGACAAAAATGCTTTGTTGGTGACAGAAGTTCAAGAAAAATGGCCAAGCTGATCAAATCCTAAAATACTTGTTACAACCAAGATATGCAGAAGAACATCTCTAAATGCACAACATGTCAAACCTTACAGCAGAAGAATGGGTCCTTGGTAGCCTAGTGGTTAGGGTACTGGACTCTGGACCAGAAGGTCCAGGGTTCAAATCCCGCCTCTGTCAAGCTGGGTCCTTGAGCAAGACCCTTAACCCACAATTGCTTGGATTGTAAGATTGTATAAGTTGTAAGTCGCTCTGGCTAAGGGCGTCTGCTAAATGCCGTAAATGTAAATGTAAATGTAAATGTAAGAACAGGCAACCGATCCTATAAATAACACAGTCTCAACAAAATTGAACAATAGATGATTAAAAAACGTTGCCTGGTCTGATTTCTGCACCAACATTCAGAGGGAAGGCGCAATCTGGCGCAGATAACATGAAAGCATGGATCTGTCCTGCCTTGAATCAAAGTTTCAGGCTGCTAGGGGTGTAATGATGTGAGGAATATTTTCTTGTCCCACTTTGGACCCCTTAGTACCATCTGAGCATCATTTAAGCACCACGGCATATTGATGCTGACCATGTCCAACCTTTATGACCACATCTTTTCAATATGGACCAAAAACTTACATGAATGTTTCCAAAATTAAGGCAGTCCTGAAGGCAAAACGGGTCCATCCCAATTCTAGCAAGGTGTACCTAATATAGTGGCAAATGGGTGTATATAGGTAGTGCTCGTAATCTAGCAAAAAAGCAATCATTGTCCAGCTTTGTTGGCAGTTTCCAACCTTGGCTGGTTTGCACAGAGCACAAATGAAGAACGAAACGAACTTATTGTCTAACATTAGTGACTGACCTCACAGTCAAGTCTTCTCTAAAGCGTGAAGGCTGTTGTAGCAGCAACGGGGGCCAGAGCACTTACTAATACCCATGTTTTTGGATGTAGGTTTTAGGTCGGCTGCTTAGTGCACATACTTATAAGGTTAAATTCTTATTAACAGATCCCGTCTAAGGCTCGTGCCTGGAGAAATTTCCAATTAACAACATCCGAACGTATCGCTCATTGCTAACGAATGTAGAAATGCACTGGATATTTCTAGCAGAGAGAGAGAAACACACAGCTGCTTACGACCCAGCACTCCAGACCAGATCCTTCAGCGACACTATCTAACAGCCCAGCATGAACGCGGAAAGTTTTAACGCCTGCCGCCCGTCAGGCAGGGTTGTTATAGCACAGGATGATCCAACTTGTCAGGTAGAGCTGTCTGGAAGCAAAACTTTACATTGAAACCAAGCCAAGTGTGATATACATCCTGCAGGGCACTCAGTCATGCATGGAGAATATAAACAGTGTTCGCTCATTATGTCAGCATGATGGTATGTTGCATCATCAGTGCCCAGACACCACTTCCCTCTCTCTTTACCTAGGCAAATTAGGATAATATCTCCTATTTGAACTCCTAGGTCAAAATGACTCAGGGTACTTTAATACCATAAAAAACCAGGACAGTTTATAGTGCTGTAACAAGTACAATGTCTGGGTCACTTTGAACTGCAGAAGCAAAATGTCGTTTTACAAGAGCTCTGAACCTACAAACATGATTTGTAATGCGTCTACATACTTGCCGGCCACTTTATTAGGTATACCTGTTGAGCTGCTTGTTAATGCATATATCTGATTGGCCAATCACACGGCAGAGATTCGACGGTGTGTACACTGCTGAAGATCAAACCATGCATCATATTAGAATTGGAATTACAGTCGTATCTCGGTTCTTGAACGCGTCGGAACTTGTCAGATTCGGTTCTCGATGTATTTTGACTAGAAAATGTGTCTCGGTTTTGATCGTTTGCTCGATACTCGGCACACCTGCGTAAACTTGTATGAGTCGAGCCACAGGCCTCGTTCCAGCTGAAACTTAATTTTATCTTTATCTTTACATCTACAGTACTGAATTCTTGGTGCAAATATTTTTTCATGGTCAATGGTCAGTAATGACAGCCAACTGAAAGGAAAACAAAAATGTATTCCTCCAGAATGCAGGCTGCAGTTGCTTTAACTCTCGTTTTCATCCATGAATTACTTAATTACATGAGATTACATTACATTATACTATACTATAATTGTAAAATAAGCTTTGTCTTAATGATTTTGGCCAACTGCAGGGAAATATAAGTTATAATGTGTAAGAGGCGGCGCTTTGATACAGTCCAGATTATATTTAACTCATGGGTTCATGATAGATTTAACACAGATTTAACTTATCCTTTTATAGCATATAATGCCTTATACAGTGTGTATTCTGAGGGTATAAAACTGATTCATTTAATTTACTAATTAATTCAGTCCTTATGGGAAACAATTTGGTACCCTGAACCTTCTGGAACAAATTAACAATGAGAGGTACCTGGGGTAGCGCTGTATTTGAAATATTTGTTAGGAATATTTTCGAACTTAAAAATATTTTCTACCTTAAAAAGTACAAAGCAACTGACTGGGTAAAGTCTGACCCTGCAAATGGTGATTTTAAATGTACTTATTGATTTGTAATACCTTACTCCAGTACTGTATTTTTGTTTTGTATTTTGCTTTGCCCCACATGCTGTCCATGGTACTGCATATTGGTTTTAATGCAGCGGAAGCATTGGCACTAATGACATGACACACACTTCTTCATGTTTTGAGTCGTTGGAGAACAGTGGTGGCTCTGTGTTTAATTCTCTGGGAGGAAATCGTCTCATATTTGCACCATCACGCAAATAGAGCACTGAGAACCCAAAATGCGATAAAGATTGAGGAAGAGGGAAGTCACTAAAATAGTATGTTGTTTCATCTTCTCAGAGGAGAATTCGCCTGCCACCATGAACATCAGCGAGGGATAAAAGGCATAACCGTCAATTATGTGTCATAAATACTGACTACTCTAACTAATATGAACTGAATCGAGTTTGAGTTTTGTGGAATAAATATTAGAATTACGTTTCTAAGTAGAGAACAGAACATTACGGTAAACCTTTATTAAACAAATAATACAAATCCCAAACTATTTATGTAACCGAGGCGTGATTTTAAGCAGATGTGGATTTACATGCAATGGTCCAGCACATGAAACCACTATCTGGGCCTTTACGCAATCAGTAGAGCAGAGACGAACTCCCAGTGGGACATGGACAAAACGTCCAAATATGAAAAGACCTATTGGGAGGCTGGCTGGGGGCTTTTCACCCTCCAGATGCTGTGAATGGGAAGCAGTTGCTCTGGAGAATTTCAGCTATTTCCAGCATGTGTGGACACAAAGAGGAGATGTTTGTCTGGTCATTGCTCCCAATTTTCAGACTCAAACACACCAGAGCCATTTAAAGACCAGACAGGACAATCTAACGTAAAATGAGACCAGGGCCTGGATTAGTCGACTCAACAAGTGTTATCAATAAGTAAATCCTATAGTGCTGCCAGATTTATCAGGTCAGGAGTTCAATCAGCATCTCTCAAGTACGAACAAAACACCCAGTCACCGTTTTTTACATTTGAACTTCTTATTTCAGGTCATGGTTGCAGTATGTGGTCTCAGAGGGTCCAAAAATCTGGGGTTGCTCTTGGAGTGCATGATCCCTGGACTAGTCCTACCTCCTACAGACAACACCAGTATTGTTTATGAGGCTCCAGTCCACCTCGTCCTTGCACACAAGCAGAAAAACAAACAATTTGGCTTCTTAAGTATTGGTGTGGTATGTTAAGAATAAATACTGGAAACCCTAAATTTCATTGTTATATACAGTCGATTCCAATTAATTGGACCACCGGTTAATGGGACCAGCCACTGTTTTGGACGTAATTCCACTTAATCGGACCAAAAACTTGTACAGTATGTAATATCCGTAAGTAAAATCCCAAGAAACTCTTCGCCTCTGGTATCATTATCTGGTATCATTGCAAATTTATTTTTCAATGAACAAAGTTAACCAACAGTAGTTCTTGTTTGTACATTCGCTATACGTGTAAATCGCACAATAAAGGTTTAATAAATATTTATTAGCCGGTTTTTAGGACCAAAATGACCGTGTTCCGATGTGGTCCGATTAATCGGAATGTATTACATTTCTATGTCTTAAATTTGACATCCTGCCATCTCACTTTGCTGCTTCCAGTTCGTTGCTGTTCACGTCACTATTTACGATTTACGAAAAAACTAAGACAAACTTAAGGCAGCTATCCTGACCACCTATAGCCAAACGATCGGTGACTCGAACGAGACGTGACTCTCATAATTTTATTCCACCTCTGAAACTTTGTCTGCGACTATGAAATTTTGAAAATTAATTCAGTTTCAGATGGCCTATGACAGACTTTTTGATGCTAAATTACCTATAAGACTCAGCTAGCACCAAGTCCTGCTGCTCACTTGAGTCAAAACTAAATAGTTTGGCTTCAATTGAAATCAATTTCGATTTCTTACTAACTGATTAGTCACATCCTGAAAGAAACCCAAACGTCTTCATATCCCTGCGCTAGAACCATTTTATACAGTCATTGACGTGCAAAGCTATATATTGGCATTAATTGGTAAACGTGCTCCTTTGATCAGCTCGATTAAAAGCTCCTTTGTTTATGTGTGTATGTGTGGAGCATCCAGGAAGCGCTAGTGTTTCGTGTGGGGGTTGGTTTGAGCCGCTGCCAGCGTAAACATTCCCAGACCACATGTTCACTCGGGGCAGCTCATCTGGCCACCCTCCAAGCACATCTGCACACAATCGTGCGGCCTTCACCAACCCGGCTCAGGAGCGAGGAGGAGGACGACGTGAAGAGTGCTTTCCCAGACTCCTTCAACCTGCCGCAGCCAGCCAGGAAACAGCACAACACAAACCGCAAGAGATTCGCACACAAATTACAACAGCTCCACACTTCTGATTTACAGTGTGACCCAGCCGATGATGGACGGCAGGAACAGAAGCACTTGATTAGCAAGCTTCGAGAGGGCGGGTGGAGAAATGCAAGCAAGGCTATGTCCTGTCAGTGTTATTGCAAAATGTCATAAAGATGATTTAGCCCCTTCTCTCAACCCTGTCTTAGGGAACAACTTAAATGTGTGTATGGTCAAGCCAAGGGCTGATGAAACCAAAGTAATGCATAAACTGAGTCACTTCCTATGCTGTAAGTAATGTGTGTGTGTGTGAGTGTGTGTGTGCACAATGTGTAAACGTCCAGACTGGATCGCGTCACTTAAATGGAGCTGGGGAATGTCTGATGGGCCAACACTTCTGGCTCAGGGCCTTGAAACACGACTGATGGTTTCATAAATCAGGCCTGTGTAACTCCTCCCCTGGCCTGCATATGGCACTGAGTTTTGCTTGCCTTCGTCAACTCCCCCTCACATCTGTAGACTAGAACGGCCCACAGCAGAAGGACCACCACTGCCAAGGACTCCTATACACCATAATGTGCTGTAATAAAGATCCCTGCTTTTGATGATATGCAGATATGGAAAAACCCTTAATGAGAAAAGGCTTTTATGGGACTCTTACAAGTTATTAGTCAACTAAAGTGAAAACCTAAAATATTTTCCTGCTTTCTGCCAAACCCAGAACTACTATATGGTAAAGAGTGATTATTTATTCCTGAGAATGCCTTTCCATGACTCCAAATGTATTATGGCTCAGTGGAACCCCAATCCATAAAGTGCTGGCATTTGTGCTTACAGTGCCAGTTTGCGAGTATTCCAACAAGGACTGGCCACTTTATTAAGTACACCTCCTTGTTTGTACACTCATTGCCCATTTAATCCATTCCACCAACCATATAGAAGTACACTGTAGAGTTAGTCTTTCCTCTGTTGTTTAATGGTCAGGACCAGCAAAGATCAGGTACTATTTAGGTGGTGAATCATTCTCAGCACTGTAGTGACACTGATGTGGTGGTTTGTTAGTACTGGTAAGAGTGGATCAGATACAGCAGTGCTGCTGGAGTTTTTTAAACACCTCGGCACCACTGCCGTACTAAAATTTATCTTCAAACCAAAAATTGGAAGCACAAGACTGCTACCTGTGTGTTGGTGCGGGTGTTGGTGCGGGTGTTTGTGCGGGTGTTGGGGGGGTTGGAGGGGTTTGAATATAGTCTCATCTACAACAAGGGGGTACTGCAGAAAATGTTTGTGAACCACTGAATTAGAGGAAGACTAATATCAACTGTGCAACAATATGAACTACTGTCTCTGACTTTACCTCTACAAGGTGCAGCAATAGGGTACATTTCTAAGAGTGCACAGTAAGTGGACAGTGTTTAAAAACTCCAGCAGCACTTTTGTGTCTAAAAAAACGTACCCCAGCCCCCCTATATAAGTATCACTGCAGTTCTGAGAATGAAACCCTAACAGTGTGGGAGGTTCTGACCATTAGAATTAAATAACAGAGTAAAAAGGTAATGGGTAGCACCGCTGCCTCAAAGCAAGAAGGTCCTGGGTCCAATCCCAGGGTGCAGCGGCCTGGGTCCAATCCCAGGGTGGTGCGGCCTGGGTCCAATCCCAGTGTGGAGCGGCCTGGGTCCAATCCCAGTGTGGAGCGGCTTGGGTCCAATCCCAGGGTGGAGCGGCCTGGATCCTTTCTGTGTGGAGTGTGCATGTCCTCCCCGTGTCTGCGTGGGTTTACTCTGGGTACTCCGGTTTCCTCCCACAGTCCAAAGACATGCGTGTTAAGTTAATTGGTGTCACTAAAGTGACCCTTAGTGCGTGACTGTGCGTCCTAAGATGGCTTGACGCCCCGTCTCGTGTCCAGAGTTGTCGGGTGGGCACTGGCTAGTCCACGACCCCGTGTGGATTAAGTGGAAGATAATGGATGAGTAAAGAGTAACAAAGTATCAAAGTATAGAGAAGCAGGACTAATGTCCTACAAAGTGCATCTACTTGATAAGCATTACTGATCAAATGGACAATGTGTGTAGAAACAAGGTTGCATCTCATGACAGTACGTTCAGTGTCCATTGTATTGCTAGTGTTTGCCAATAAATGTTGACAATGGATGAGTCTAGAATAAAAAATCTTTAATTAAAAGCATATTTTACAGTTTAAAAACACAGTGGTGCAGCACGTAGTGTCCTTCTTTTCCAGTTTTCAACCCTGAGCTGTACTTTATGATTATGTTTTACTTCATATCCTCCAGTGAGTTCTTTGTTATATGTGTCCTCAAGGTTTTCGTCCCACATCACCAAAATATGTTGGATAGGTCCTGGGCACACCTTTGCATATTATTTCACAGTTGTGAGGAATTCTGTATCCTGTGGCCCAATTTTAACCTTTCTAACCTTGATATGATCAGCAATACAGCTTGTGCCAGGTTTAATAACTTGCAATTCACACATACTGTTTTTGAGCACACATTTCCATAATGAGGTCCAGAAGGGACAGTGAGGTCACCTTTAAAAGACGCCACAATACCTCCAGTGCCACGAGCAGGAGAAGAGGGGATAATTCGAATCGCATTGCTGGACACGTTTTTGCCAACATTTTAACCTTTATGCCTAAATCACATTTAAAAATGCAGTAATGGTAGTAATGGAAAAGTCATTTGTGGCGTCTGAATTTCGGTTCAAAGTAAAATTGTTATGAATTAGCACTGCTAAATGAAAGTCATGTCATGGTATGTCATATTTTTCCAGTCAGTGTGCCCTATAGTGTATGTGCAGCTTTATATAAATAGCATTTTGTGTTCGATGCTAAATGGCTGACAGCAACACGTTTTTTTTCCTTTTAACTGATTGTTGTTTTTATATTTTGCTTGGCTCCAGAGAAGATCAAAATCACACTATCGGTCACAAAGCTGGTGAAACTGGCTGCGCTAAATCATATTTCGCAACAGTGGTTAAATTACAATCCAAACACCACAAATTAGAATTTCACACATCAAGAACTAGTTTTTGGGGATAAGTATGACTGCATGTTTGAGTTTAATCTAGCCGACGCCATAACTAATTCCTCTTGTTTAATCAATTGGTCTCGGTCTTCAAGCAAACTGGGCAGTATGAGATCCGGTTTGGAATGAAGGAACGGGACTTGCCAACATTTAGGGGACAAAGCTGATCACCTCTGTTTTGGGTCATAGCCATTGATTGAGAATGGCACCAAAAACATACTGGTACTCCAAACAAAACAAACAATGGTGGAGGCTCAGTGGAACAGTGATGGCTCATGGGAACCTCATTAAATGCTCATTTGAAAGAGCAAATGCTCACTGGAAGCTGACTGAGACAGCATCGGGAACATTGGAACCTCTTTGGTACAGTGAATGCACTTTGGAGGCTCATTGAGACAAATGTGGCTCATTTGAGATTCACCAAGACATTGATGGCTCATTGGTGCCTTACAGAGACAGTACAGTAAGAATTCACTGAAAGCTGATAGAGATACTATTTGACTATTGGAGGCTCGCTGGGACAGTGGTGGCTCATTGGAGACCGACTGGGACAGTGAATGCTCATTGTAGAGTGGTTAAGACAGTGGAGACTTACCAGAGGTTTATTGGGACAGTGTTGGACCATTGGAAACTCACTAGACAATGGTGGATCACTGGAGATTCAATGTCATAGTGAAAGCTCATTGGAGAATGATTAAGAAAGTAGAGGCTCACTGGGGGTTTGCTGGGGCAGTGGTGGGCCATTCGCTATACGTGTAAATCGCACAATAAAGGTTTAATAAACATTTAATGTGTTACATAGCACGTCCCGTCTTGTAACATAGGGCATGTTCATTTAATCAGACTAGCCGGTTATTAGGACCAAAACGATCGCGTCCCGATGTGGTCCCATTAACTGGAATCGACTGTCTATAAAATGAATAATAATACATGAAACACAAAATTGCTAGGATAAATGAACATTTAGGCTATTAAGGCTCTCTTGCTCTCTGTTACCCTATTTTATTATTAATAAAACATGAATAAAATGTTTTATTGGAATGAACAACTGCATTGTTGAATATGCTGCATGCTAACAGCATATTCTTGCTTCTGGTGAAAAGGTGTAATACTAGCAAAAGTTAAATGACATGGGCAAATGGTAGCAGCATCTTTATCCCAATTAAGAGCAACAAATTGTCATGCTTTTTGTCTCCACCCTGTTTGAATGCTCTCTTTGTTTTTAGTCACTCAGCAATCTGAGTTTAAGATCACAGTTAAAAAGAAAGCTGGATTTTCTACACTAAATCTGAATATTATGAGCATATTTACCGTCGATTATCTCTAAATGGAACTAAACATCAAACGGTTTAATCAGTTTTATTCTCTGCCTTCACTATCCAAACTGTTAACCTGAATAGCGTTTTGTCTCTACCTGCACCTTCCACTTCCATCATGTCAGCAAGAAGCTACACTTTGCGTTTAAACTGGGCACTACATAAGAGAATGTGAGTGAGAGATCGAAAACAAGAGA
Organism: Parotocinclus maculicauda; assembly: GCA_034780255.1. Lineage (NCBI taxonomy): Eukaryota > Metazoa > Chordata > Actinopteri > Siluriformes > Loricariidae > Parotocinclus > Parotocinclus maculicauda. Next base: position 14,165 of record JAUZSU010118833.1, read on the forward strand.
CCAAGAGTGAGAGAGAAAAATGCAACCCCTCCTTCATTGCTCTCTTATTCGGTAATCAGACAGGCTACAACACTTGTGACATTAACTGTGATATTAAATTATGAACTGAGCCATAAAAGTACGGCACAAAACAGATCAAATGGAACTCTACAGACATTTCATGACTATATCCATGGCCTATATGCGCTATATCTCACTTACCTCCCTCTGTAGACGGTCTTGACTGGCTCTACAGCCAGCGCTGTGGCTACCAGGTCATCTGCATTATGCCTGCGTCCACTGACCATCATCAGCCCTTCAGTCCTTCCCACCACAAACACCAAACTGCCCTGTAGATACACACAGCTGTTAGTTTACCAGACAAGACGGAAAACGAGTATCTTCATGATTGAGAGCAGGATTGAGCCCTTACCGGACCCACAAAGCCCAGGAGTCCAGTACGAGTGAAAGGTGTCTCTCCTATTGGAGTTCCACCTGAGTTTACAGGAATCACCTACATGAAACAAACACAAAGCACAGGTCTCACTACAGAAACATGACTGTACTCCTCAAGTCCTTCTTATGAACGTGTGGAGAAGATAACAGACCTCAAATGTGTTTTTGGTGACTCCTGGTAGACCATAGTACATGGTGCCACAAGACCGAGAGTTCAGCACAATCTCACCAATCTCGTCCGTTTTACACAGCATGGGGGGTCCATCCGGCTTCACTATACACATCAGAGCTGGAACACAAAAATGGGGTCTGATTTATCATCCTGATTTTTATCTATCCTGAATTCATGGAGAATTGCCCTTTATTAAAATTTCTGTAAAATAGTATTACTTGTTAACATCTTTTGTGGATCAGCTGCAAATTAAATTAAAATGTTTAAATAAACAAACAATAACAGTAAAAATACAGTAAAAAAAATACCAGCCTAAAATACTGTAATATAATCAAAATAGACACCACCAGCCTCACAGAACACAGTCAGATCTACTTGCTAGACGTCGCTCGACTTTGAAAAAACAAATGTTGTAAAAAAAATAATAAATTAAGAAAGCCAGCTTCCACCAGCTTAAACCAGCCTTAAGTAGCAGCATAAAACGCAAACCGTGGCAGAATTACCCTGCAGAAAAAGTGCCTTACGACAAGAGGAGCAAAAGATGAGAATAAATATTATCAACAATTACATCACGAAAGACACTGTGCCAATCAAGGGGTTAAGCGAGATGCGCTTTAAAAAAAAACAACTGTTGAGTCATTTACACTCAAGATAAACACTAACCAATTTATTATTGACTACTACTACTACATTCATACATACATTGCATATCCAGATGTTCTCTCACTCCTCACTTTCTGTTCCCCACACTTATATTTATAATTTTTACTTATAGTTATTTAATTCAGTCCGCATTGTCCGCACTGCTGCGCTTTCGCACCTTGCACTTTACTTTTTTCAATTCAATTCACAACTCTGCACATGTACAGTCTTCAGTTGTGTTTGTGCGTGTATGTCACTCTGTGTCTATGCGGTGTGGTGTGTGTGTGTGTGTGTGTGTGTGTGTGCTCGCGCACGCACGCATGTGTGGGTAGGAGGATGGCTAGGTTAAGTGTGTTTTTTGTTTTCTTGTTAATCGTTATGTCAGTTATAGGGCATTGTGAGCTTCTGTAACCAAAAACAAATTCCTTGTATGTGTGAGCATACTTGGCCAATAAAGTCAGATTCTGATTCTAAACAACAGACTAACAGTCCTAGACATATAACCCCAAATCAAAAAAAGTTGGCCCGATACAGAACATGCAAATCTAAAAATAAGGTGTATATTAAGAAAATTAAAAAAGAAAGGGGAGCTGAACTGTGTGAATCACAGGCCAGTGAAACATGGATAAAAGCAGAATGATTGCTACAATCTCACTGTGCAAGTGTGAGAAACTAGTGAGTAAAACACCAGCAGGTGTCACAATCACAGCTTCAACCTTTGATCTCTGGTACTTTAAAGAAGGAGAAGCTTTCCACTCAAGAAATGTGCAGGGTAAAATGGTTGCCACAGATACTGCTACCTGCAGCACATACCTTATAAAATGACTAAATTAAATTGTTTCCATTAATTTCCATACTAAAAACAATATGTACTGTCTGCTGTATCTACAAATCAGACAATAACTCGTATGGATATTTCGCTTTGGTAACAAATGCTGTTGCTACAGTGGTGCTTAAAAAAATTGTGAACGCTGTAGTTTCTGTATTTCTACCAAAATACTTAAAACAACATTATTTTTACAAAAATCCAAACTCCACAGAGGAACGGGATCTCTGAGCTATGAAGTGGCAGCACTAACCACTGCACCCTGTGCCACAAAGAATAAATATATATGATTGTATATATAAGTGGAAAAGGAATGAGAACCTCTAGATTAGCAGCTAATTTGAAGAAGGAATTTGAGTCAGTTGTTTTAAATCAATGGAATGATAAAAATATTTGTGGAAATATCATGCATCATGGCATAAACAAATGAGATTTCTGAGGAGGAAGTGTTATTGATAATTATCATGCAGGCTATGTTTATAAAACTATGCCTAAAGAGCAGGGCATGCAGTAGTTTGCAAGGGAATAAAGGAACTCAGGGTAAGCAGATAAGCCCTTTTTGGTTTAAATGAGAAATTTTATATCTGAGGAAAGAAAATACTGCATTGCAGCATAAGACTGCGTTACACCAACTATGAAACATGCTGATTATAGTGTCATTATTTGAGGCCGTTTTCCTGCATCTGGGTCAGGATGGCTTGCCATCCTCAAAAGAACAGTTAATTCTAAATTGTAGCCACACATTCTAAAGTAAAATGACAGGACACCTGTCCATGAACTCTCAAGCGCATAAATCATTCTACCAGAGAATTAAAGAAGAATTAAAGAAGGTAATATGGTTAACAAAAAAAAAAAAAAGGAACTGCCAAATTCCTGACTTTAAATTCAGTTGTGGAAGAGCTGATGCGAGCAGTTCAACTGAGTTGTTCTGTATAGAGGACTTGGCTACAGACAATGTGGGGGGTCACACCAGATATTGAAATCATAAGTTTTACAATATATTGCCACTCACTAATGTGAGATATTAAATAATTTCTGTCAATAAATAAAAGTACCAAATATAATTATTTTGCCTCATTTTACACAATTGTATTATATCTTTATCCAATTTTAGGACTTGACCTTTTAAATCTTATTTAAACAGAAACACACATTTCTATACAAACTTTCAAGCATGACTGTTGATGGATTGCCATTAAACTGCCTTCATTTTAAACAATACATGCATGAAAATTGTAAATCACTGACGTTTTGGATTTTGAGAAAACATTCTAAACTGATCATTTTCAAATGAACCTGCCATTTTACGCAAACTTAAAACATTCTAACTTTACTAGGTCACAACAACATTTTTTTGGAAAATACTAATAAGAACATACTCCTTAATTTGTTGTTTTTGGTCTCCATTGTTTCCTTATAGAACATCTGGACAATGTCTGGAAATGCAGACTCGAACAGATTCTCTTCTTCCAAAGTCCTCACTACATCTGGCTCTTCTGGAGGACAATTTTCAGGAAATACATAATGATCTGCACAAATTAGACATTTATTAGTCATCATTTTAAATATACATTTATTGACAACATATCATTTTAACACTCAATGTGTGCAAATAAAATCAAAATCCAATACAGACCAAAAACTGTACTTTCATACATTTATCTATAAATTTGAAGGAAAAATATTTAAATAGTTAGAGGAACAAATGCAGTTTAAATAAAACCTTCCTTTGATATTACCATTTGTTTTAGAATTTCACCCTTGAAATGTTGTCTTAACCTAAAATATTTGACATGCAAATCTATGTGGCAATGTTCATGGATTGGGAGTGTGTTGGGTGTAATGAGTCCCTAAGTTCACAGTTCCAGGAGGAAGCAGCTTTAACACGTGAGAACAATACATTTGTTCCATCACCTGTGGTCCACAAATCACACCACCAATCACCTTTGTATTTCCCTTCACAATAAGTCACTAACAAGAACAACAGTGGCTATCAGCACAGTTCTACCACCAGACAACTAGCTACTCTCTAAAGAAAATAAGAACAATACATGTGAGCAACACTTATGTTTAATATTTTTTTTATGTTTTACACCATATGGACATCAGCCATTAATAACCTTTTACATTAATATTAATGTTTAACAGTAAGCACTGAAATATCTTAAATTTTTCATCACAAATAATTATCCCCTATGTATCCACTTAAATTTCCAGACAAATAAATTGGAGGTAAATTTCTTACCTGGTTTCTTCCACATGACTTCGAAGCAGGAGATTCCATTCCCAATGCGCCGCTTGCATATTCTGTTCATATAAATGTTTTATGAATTACTGAATGTCCATAGATAAAATTGGTCATTTAAGGAAATCTATCAGCTATTTATTAAGTGCCCAGCCACTATATTCAGTACTGGTTCCAATATTAGAAAAACAGGAGGATGTAGCAGGAAGAGAATCCAGCACAAAATACAAAGCGGAATCCAAAAAAGTTGGGACACTAAACAAATTGTGAATAAAAACTGAATGCAATGATGTGGAGATGGCAAATGTCAATAT
>JAUZSU010118843.1:0-18798 GCA_034780255.1 Parotocinclus maculicauda
ACCTCCCGCTGGTTTTGCTCTTGTCAACACAACTTTTCGGATTTTCTGACCTTTGATAAAAGCATAAATTCTCCCGGAGAGCACAGGAATCCTCCCATAAATCGCTGATCTGCTTTGCATCACAGCTGACATGATGACCATGCTGCTAGCTGACAGATTTAACTCGAGTTCCAGCTATTGCTCATGTGACACATCTCTGTTGTTGGCGTGTCGTCCAAATTGAAGTAAAGGAAAGCAAAGGAAAGATAAAACTTAGAAAAGTAATAGTTGTGTATTGCAACAAGTATTTTTTGCCCATTTCAACATAGTTTTTTCCCATCAGATCTTCGATCCAGTGATTTTGCACATATCGGGCCGATACTGATACAGAATATCGGATTGGTACAGCCCTTATAGTATATAGGGCTGTATAATACTGCTGTTTGGTTCTTACATAGAAGGTACTGAGCGAGAAATGGGATATCAGTGTGTCTGAATAGAGATTCAGAATGTGAAATGAAGAGAGGCACAGCTGCTCGAACAGATTGCTCACACCTGTGAGGCTGTAGTATACAGGCTAAGTAATAGCAATCGAGCACCACCTTGCAGAGCTTGGCTGCAGCTGGGTAACCATCACTTTGAGTTAGACCTAAAAAACAGCTTTTTTTCATAACACATTTTCTTTCTACCACTCATTTTGTACCTACACTTAAGAGTCATGTTTACTTATTCAATGTTTACAATACGGCTTTTTAAACAATTTTTATCTTGCTATGTTTAGGACATAAAACTGTTATTTCCAGCTTGCATTTTAGCTATAACCCCAATTCTATTAATTAAACCCGAGAGGCAACACGAGCTGCAATGCCGCCATCTGTCTTGTTGGACCCAAATTGCAGATCTTGTTTTGCACAAATGCTTTTAAAGTCCAGCAGCCTCTTTAGTTACATGATACATTTCGATTGTACTCAACAGATAACATTTGCTTATAATATTAGACAAAACTATCTGCTTCTCCTTTTTTTCTCTCTCTCGGTAAGCTGTGTTAAAGATCTAACACAGCCAGGCTGCCACCATTAATTTAATGACCCTTAAAGTTCAATTTCTTGCACTGTATCTTTGTCAGATAATATATAGTAAATTGTATCAAATGCTTTAAATGTTTGGGTCCAGCTTGTGGACCCAAAACATCATCATCTGTCACAAGTCAAATTTCTTTCTCTTTTACAATAAAGAACTGACTTAAAGCAGCTTTACAATTTTCTATTATATTTTAATATCTAAAACCAGTCCCAAATTAAGCAAGCCTTGGGCAACAGTAATAAGGAAATACTTCCTAAATGTTGTAAGGAAAAAACCTTTGGAGGACCAAGAATCAAAAAGAGGACCTAATCTCCTTTGATGGCTTAGATGTAAGAATTAAAAATCGATACATTTTATAGTAACTGTTTAAATAAACACAAATATAAATATATTGAAAACATAAAATATATATATATATTTAAAAATATGCTAATTTATAATACCAATGGTGAAAATGTATTTTAAAAAAGTAATACAATAATGTGTGTGTATAGTCACTGTGTCCAATGTCATAGTCACCACTGTCACCAATTCTTCATTTTTATTACTTGTTTATTTGCTTATTCACTTATGTAAATAAAACATGCAGCTAAAGCACAAGTACGGTTTTGCTTTATGATTAGTTGATATTAGAGTCAATGCACTAGTGTACTACATTGTGTGTGAAAACACTTAGTACAAGTGTAGAAGTGTGCGATTTAAGACTGTCTGTTCCAACTCCAGAGATTAGCAGTATTTCAGCATTACCTGAACTATAGTAGATATAAAGTATATTAGTAGGAGTTTATTATGCTTTGAAACAATCTTAAAGTGGGAATTAGGAAAAACAGAAACTGGAATATGAGAGTGGTGTTATGGACAAAGTAAATCTTCAGTGAATCAAAAGTTCTTCAGTGAATCAGTCACTCTACTGGTTTCATCAACAGAAACCAGTCCCACCATGCCTGGGACACACCAGAGTGCAGTAACTCCCTCCATTATTGAGTTTTTAGGAGATTATGTGCCTTCAAGGACTATTCATTTTACTTTTAATACAAACGTAATTATTTCAATTAACATCTAGGCCACCCACGGAGGATGGGTCACTTTTTGAGTCCTTCAACATTTAGGGAGTTTTTCCTTGCCACTGTTACCCTAGGCTTGCTCAATTTGGGATTGGCCATTTATGATAATATAATATTGTAAAGCTGCTTTTTGAGACAATGCTCCATTGTAAAAAGTGCTATATAAATAAATTAGACTTTGAATCAAATGTTTAGATGTCCCACTGCAGTATCATGCCGTTTGCCTATTAATCTGAGACTCCTCTCAGTGAGCATCACACCACAGGGGGCTGCTTTGAAGCCCCTAGCTACAGATCTAATAGACACTCATTAGTCACTGTGTGTCTCTGGGAGAAGGGGACAATAAATTAAAACTTCTTGGACAAATGGCTTTGAACGCGTCATTTTGAGTCTGGTGCTCACGTGTGTATCGCACAGAAAAAAAAAATCTTGGTCTTTAATGGACAATGTGCTGTTTAGTTTGTCTTTCCCTGAAGCATGGTTTCTCTCACAATGATTGGTCCACATCTCAAACTAAATTGGGTATCAGGACCATTACTGGCCTCCCTAAATTAGTAAGCTAATAAATTAGTAGGTCTATTGTGTTATGTTTGGATCAGTTTATCCAAAAAACACATTTGACGCTCTTAGTCTAGAGCGTGTTAGAGTTTTATTAATATAAAAAAAGAAACTTGCTCATGCTCTAAACTCCTGGTTCAAAAGATCAAACATTATATTCCGTTCATTCATGGTACAAAAAGTCATAGGAATGGCCTCAGGGTGAGCTACACACAAAAATAACCAATTTCCATTCCATTTCCCCACTTCCCTACTGCAGGAAATAACAATGGCCAGGAAACAAACGGCACGCACTCCTACAATTGTGACTTATAGTGTGTAAACTTTGTACTGGTTAATGAATCAAATTCCATTTGCAAACAGTCTGTAAAACATCAGGGCTTTACAAAGCACTAACACGGGTCTACATCAGTTATCTGCTAACCTAGTTATTTGTAGCTGATTTTATCGAAATGAAAGGTGCTGGTTCCAATATGAAATAAAAAAAATGTCAGAAAAATCAGACCAAGCATCCATTTTTTGGTTTTCAATATTTATTTTATAGCCTAATTGCCAAAATATGCGTGCTTTCAACTTCTTATGTGAAAGAGCAGGAAATTTGGGACAAAGGTACTTGAAGCACCCACCATCTAGATCCAAAGCCCTAACAATCTGTTTTATGAGTTCCAATTGTATATGCAATCAGAGGAACACACTCTGAGGATTAAAAATTGGTTCATTTTTAATATTCTTATCACCTATCTAGATTTTTTCTTTAGCAGGCCATCCTTTTCTTGTATAATATTTTAATTTTGCTCAGCTATCCCAAAGGTACAAGAAGACACAATTTTGTCTTTTAACTCCAGACATTAAAGCCATAAACAGGTGGTCACTTCGACTGCCAATTAATGCTGTGGATGAGCAGTGGTGGGAATTAAAGAGCAGTTTCAAAGCAGTCCATTGTTCACCTTATTGTTCAGCTCACTAACTTGCTATCCATTTGATTTGCTTGCTTGCTTGCTTGTTTTGTGTGCCTTATTTTGTGTAAATTACTCGTGTTTGTGTGGTTGAATTTCCAGTGATCATTAGTAAAAAGCTGTAAATGGTGTTCGCAAGTGTCTGTGTCCGTGATACAATCTATTGATGCATTTTTGCCCTGCACAGGGTCATAACAGGACAATTATGTCCGTTATTAAAAATGTACAACCCTAATTCCAATGAAACTGGGATGTTGTGTAAAACATAAACAAAAACAGAATATGATGATTTGCAAATCCTTTTTAAATCATATGCAGTTGAATACACTACAAAGGCAAGATATTTAATATTCAATCTTTTAATGTTTTTTGCAAATATTCACTCATTTTGAATTTGATGGATGCGACAGGTTCCAAAAGAATTAGGACAGGGGCAACAAAAGACTGGGAATGCTCAAAAAATGCCTTTTTAGAACATTTCACAGGTGAGTGTCATGATTGGGTATAAAGGGATCCATCCCCAAAATGCTCAGTCGTTCACAAACAAGGATGGGACGAGGTTCATCCCTTTGTGAACAACTGCATGTGCAAAAAGTCCCAACATTTCTCATCATGCAATTGCACGGAATTTAGGGATTTCATCATCTACAGTCCATAATATCATCAAATGATTCAGAGAATCTGGAGAAATCTCTGCAAGTAAGTAGCAAAGCCAAAAAACAACATTGAATGCCTGTGACCTTCGATCCCTCAGGTGGCACTGCATTAAAATCTGACATTATTCTGTAACAAATATTGTCACATGGGCTCAGGAACACTTAAAAAAACATTATCAGTGAACACAGTTCATCTCTCCATCTACAAGTGCAAGTTAAAACTCTACCATGCAAAGCAAAAGCCAAATATCAACATCACCCAGAAACACCGGTGGTTTCTCTGGGCCTGAGCTCATCTGAGATGGACTGACACAAAGAGAAAAAGTGTCCTGTTGTCTGACGAGTTCATATTTCAAATAGTTTTTGAAAATCATAGACGTCGTGTCCTCCGGGCCAAAGAGGAAAAATACTGGATTGTTATCAGAGCAAAGTTCCATCATTCTGATGGTATGAGGGTGTGTTAGTACCCATGGCATGTGTAACTTATACATCAGTAAAGGCACCATTAATGCTGAAAGGTACATACAGATTTTGGAGCAACAAATGCTGCAGGGACGTCCCTGTTTATTTCAGCAAGACAATGTTAAGCCACATTCTGTATATGTTACAGTGTGGGTCCATAGTAAAAGAGTACAGGTACTAGACTAGTTTTATTTAACGTACCTGGGCAAAATGTCTTAAAGTGTGTTGTTAGAGGCATGACTATCAGTTAGCGATCTTACCAGAGATAAGTTACCCACAAGTAGCCTCTGTGAACCTCTCTTGTGACAAAACTGTGTCTAACCACACAACACCTGTAAACATTTACATATATTTTTTTCATGTATCTGAGGCGTCGTAATAATAATTTGGGACAGACAGGAAAATGCATATAAAAAACACATTTACTTTGACTTCATTTCTTTTGATCATTTGTTGAAGACTACGGATGCTTAAGCTTGTACCCTTGACCATTTTTAATATGCATCTTCCATACTGTCCCTTTCTTTTTCTTGTTTGAGGTTGTAAAAAAATATGCAAATGAATTGAACATATGAGTCTTCTGTGACTTTAGGTCTAATACAAGACACACTTTATATGTCCTATATTGTATAGGAGGTTTAATGAAAAATAATGTCTGGGCTGTATGTGTGATTACTTAATGATAACTGTTAGAAGAGTCACTATATATTTAAGTAAAGCACATATAATTTTGAGAATGCAGTGGTACCTTGCTTCTCGTAGTTATGTCCAGGAATAACATATAACCTATAATTGATTGACACTAGACTATAGTTGATTAATATAAAACCTATTTTATAATTAAGTAATTCAAAATAAACTATTGAAAAATCTCATGTAATTATACTGAGTAATGGATTGCAATACTTTCTCTGTTGGTGAGCTAGCATAGCTGCTAATGTGTAATAGTCCATGGAGCCTAAAAACAATTAATTACTTTTCACTATATTACGCAAACTTTTTTTGAAGGCACGGTATCTCGGTGGGTAGCACCGCTGCCTCACAGCAAGAAGATCCCGGGTTTAATCCCATGGTCCTCCCTAAGGCCTCCCTGTATCTGTGTAGGTTTGCTCCGGGTACTCCACTTTCCTCCCACAGTCCAAAGACATATGTGTTAGGGTTAGTTGATTACTGTAAATTGCCATTGACTTGTGTGTGTGCATGCGTGCGTGTGTGTGTGTGTGTGTGTGTGTGTGTGTGTGTGTGTGTGTGTGTGTACATAGTTGGTTGGATATTTTTATTCTTACATTGTTGTAAGTGTAACTGCAATTTTGTACATGCATTATGTAGTTATTTACATAATTTCTTAGAAATATTAATATGGTACACCATTCAGTTTCTGTGTTTTGCTAAAGCATTAACTCCTGAGGCAGGTCAACATTCATGTAGGGGAGGGGAATATCACTGCATCCAATTAAAACTTTATCCCACTAAGAATGTGTGCGTGTACAGGAGTGCATGAAATCCTTGCTCCCTGGTACAAAATATTATGCCTTCATTTTTAAATTTATCCAAACTATGAACAAGTGAGTACACATCATATAATCAAAAGGATGTAGACACCATTTCTAATTAGTGAGCTCTGTTAACACAACACTGCTTCTGTGGTTAAGAGGTTATAACCTGCTGTTTGAAACTTCAGATTGTTTTCGATGTGAAGGTCATTTGGTGTGGTGACAGAATCCTCTGATGGACTGACATCCTATCATTTTCCTATTATACTTATTATTGTACAGGATCTAGATAGGATCTTTCTTTGTTTTTTTTTTAGTATTTAACCTTACACGCTGCTAACTGGTATATAAAGCATGCAGAGACGGAATCTCTGTTGACAAAGCTGTAGTATGGGTTGTCCTGAACACTCGAGGTGGCACCTTGGTGCAAGTGGTTAGTGCCGTTGCAACATCATGCCAGAGAGCTCCGGCTGCATCTCAGCCTCTGTGTGGAGTATGCATGCCCACCCCTGTGTTTGCATGGGTTTTCTATGTGCTTTAGTACCTTCCCACACGCTGAAGACATGTTAGAATAAATGGTTGCCCCAGTTTGACTAGTTTTGGTGTAACATTTCTTCTGTAATAAATATCCACTTTAGTGATGCTTAATATGACACATTCATAGATTTGCATCTCCCCAACAAGTCAGCTTGTCATATTTCTGAACTGCTCTAATACAGGAAAACAAAGTTCATAAAGAAATGGATTGTGAATTTTACAATGCTCTAACCTCACCCCTCTAGACACCTTTGAGGAAAAAATCAGTTCTAACTGTAGGTTTTTATTGTCTTTTATTGTCTTACGTCAGTCCCCAGCCTTGCAGCCATATTTCAAATTCTCAGAAGACTGCAGGTTCTTGTGGCAGCAAATAGGAGACATGTTGTATGTTACTTTTGGGTGTCTTTGAACTGAGCTCTATAGTTTGTAATAGTATATTTTTTGTAATGTGACATTCTTCACCTGTGGAATTCCAGACTTTCTATTCATGATTTTCATTAACAGTGTCCAGACAACTAATGCAGTATATAGTCCATATTCCAAATCTATCTTTGCCTTTGTTCTAAATGCACTGTTTCTGACTTTGACATACTGAATTTATAGTATTCAATCTATTTTTCATTCGTGATCTTTGGGTTCAAGAATGTGAATCACATCAAGAATGTGAAAATGGAAGAAGTGGCAATATTAGAAGTTTATGCAAGGGCTTCACACTCCTACACCATGTATATAACTCACTCAAGTCACGCTATGAGCATGACAGACTATTTAGATCTCCATGAATGGGTTGTCTGTAGTATGGCTGCAGTATGAACATTTCATTTACCTGTTATAGTCGCTATGTATGCTCTTCATGAGAAAACTGACTGTTGTCTAAAACAGAGATTATGAGTGGCTCACATTTTGTAATGCACTCAACATGAAAATCAAATTTTTTGTCCTTTTATTCTATGTTGAAATGCAGTATAGTGATGTGTTGTACCAAATGCATCGGCCCTGCTCCATGAAAGCAAATGCACATTCACTCTTTCCCTGCCCCTCCCCTTTGACTTCCTTCCTGCTTCCTGTCTTGTTTATCTTCTAGCCAGTTGTATTATTATTCTGTACTGTGACTGACCTTTGCATCAAATACATACATCATCATGCACAAATGGAACCTGCATCTGTCTAGCATGTTTACTGTCATGATCCAACTTATTTACACTGCTCACAAAAATTAGGGGATATTTCAAAATTAAATATCCCATAATGAAATATCCCCTAATTTTTGTGAGCAGTTTAAAAAAATACCTTTTAACACACTACGAGGTTAATCAAATATATAGCCATTACAAAGGAAGCTTTAGGAAACAGCAACAAAAACATTTGCCCATAAACGTCTGAGAACTTTCTTTGAAGTACCAATATTTACAAGCTCTTAAGCTATACAATCTACGAGGAAATGTTGCCCTGTCTAGGGCTGTTTCTGCGTTGCTGCCTGTGCGGCCGCCTAGACCCCAGCTTTCCAGCGACCCTGACTAGGATAAGCAGTTAAGACAATGAATAAATGAATAGGTGAATGAGTTATAAAATGTATTAAATATTGGACATATTTTAATGAAAGACGTTGATAAAATAGCATACATGATATCTTGTATACTTGTAAATCAAACTACTGTTAAATGTACTGTACCTATTACATTATAGAAAGTATAATCTCATTATTTCATGGAACCCATTTCGGGGCAGAATTGTCAGAAAACAAATTTATGTGTATTACTGTTTTATTATATTTTGTGGGCAGAAACAATTTTCCCACATCACTGTAAAATCATATCTTGTAGACTGCGTACTTAAAATATTACTTATATTACTTAAAAATACTTAACTTAAATTCGTATTAAAATTAAAAAATACAAAATTGAAAATATGTTTTCTTCAATACAAAAACAGTTATCTTCAAGTAATGCTGGCAAGGCAACACGTTTCTAAGTAGGCTACTAGTAGGTAACTAGGCTACACATTACACACTAAATAAGATGCCTATATGGTGGCTCAAGTATGACACAAGGATGGTGTACTTACCTGCCCGTTATTGTCATCTCCTCAGTATTATTTAAATTAATACAGAGGTGCAAGCGGTTAGCGCAGTCAGACTGGTTTCCTCCCGCATTTCCAAAGACATTGGTTAGATTAAGTGAGTACCGGTATGTTAAATTGACCCATTATGAATGTGCCTACTACTGATGTAACCTTGTTCCTGTCATGAATTGCTGTTGATGTTAATACAACCTTAAATAATAATTGTTAGTAATATATAACATTGACTACCCTGAAAAGAACCTGATGCCCACAAATAAGAATAGTGGGGTTGTTGTCTCCTTAAATATATATTACAAGAGGTGCTATTTTATTGAGAAAAGGAAAAAAGTGAAAAGTATTCAATTCATGGTTGTCAACAGATGTAGCCCATTTAATTTTGTTTTAAAAATCTTAATTGGGGACTTTTTCTCAAACCAAAGATGCCTCAAAGGTTGGATTTCTTTCATTTCTAGAGTGAAATTAAGCAACAAGATTACCACTTGAGTTTGAAAGATGGCTGTATGGCTTAGTTTCAGTCCAGTTACCAGAGCATTAGTTGTATGAGTAATGGACCCCACATTGTGCCTTGGTGCACTGTCATGCTTAAACCGGAAAGCTGAAAGCATACAATACTCTACAAAGACATTGTATTTTGTGACATTAAGATTTCCATTTACTGGAATTAAAGAGACCAGCCCTAACTTTCTAAAAATGCATTCAGACCATATTATGGTTGAGAGAATGCATTTTCATTACTTCACGAGTCTCATTGTTGGTGTGCTTTAATCCACTCCAGCCATAACTGGACTACCATTCTGTATGAGTACCATTTTAAAGTCACTAAGCTAATTGAGTATTACCTTTTCTGAAGTTTACATGACTGTATACATGCTAGTAATGTGTGGCTAAAATAACTAAATTCACTACTTAAATTGAATATCCACATACTTTAGTTAATTTAGTGTATGTTTAACAAAAATCAGCATGAAAATGACTATGTTTAATTCTCCCATGTTTAATTTTTCAAGTGATTGGAAAAAAGAATGCACCCCCTATGTAGGCTGAATAGTGGTGAGATGCCCATTGTGTAGTGTAATCACTGTCATGATTATTTGGGTTACAAGACAACAAATGCTTAACTGTGGGAAGAGGGAAATGACTTCTGACCCATGGGGGTCAGAGGCCAAAGCAAGTATTAAGAGAAAATGCCACTATGGAAGAAGACAATCACAATTGTGTTTGTGTACTGGTGATGTAATGGCCACCTCCTTTGCAACTGTGTGTGATTTAGTTGTCTTTAACTTTCCCATTGGTTTAGCATTATGACATTTCAAACACCAGAAGTTAAAATGTAATGCTTTGAATGATATACACAGTTGGCAAGGCTATTACTTTTGACTAGGGATGTAAGTATACCGTTAATTGTTGAAATGCTTATGGCTCTGATATCCCTTGAAGCTCAGATTATATGTATCAAGTCAGCTCCCATTACACATTGAAAATATATCACATCTGATACTGATCCAGGACAGTACTGAAATCCTGTGACAGGAGCAGCAGGATAAATAAATAATTAAAATCTCACGCACATGGCAATTCTTTTTGTAATAATTTAGCCAGTCAGGACAAGGCTGCACACCCTATGCTCTGCAGTTGATCCTAATCCATACAAACTCTGTCTCCCCCACTTTCTCTGTGCCTTTCACCAACCTCTGTTCCTCTCTGTCTCTCTCACACCCTCTGTGTTTTGGAATGTGTGCTGTCGGGGTCCTCATTGTATTCGTCCATATGACCACATTGTGGGGTGCCGTCACCAGGCAACTACAGGCTCATTGTGGTTGCCATGGCGATAGCGCCTTAATGACGTTGCGTCTGCCCCTGTGTGCCTCTGTTTGCCATGAAATGAGGGTCCTTAAACAACACTCATCCCTTCCCCCAGCCCAGTCTCACTACACATTTCAACCCAAACACACCCACTGCTCTGCCTCATAAACTTTAGAATAGTGGTTGGTACTAACATTTAGACAGTTGAAACTGGAAGAACCTCCTCCATACCTAGAATATTAAGATAGGTCTCCTTGTACTGTATACTACAGTGGACAAAGCGAATAGGGGCGCTAATAACATCAATGCACTAATAAAACTACAAGTGTATATCCCATAAGGAGCTCTATGTATTCTGTATATAAGCAGAAGCTTTCCATGTTACTTACTATTTCTATTTTATACTTATGTCCGTATAAAATCTATTTTATACTTAGAAGTATTACTTGTTACTTGTGTTATTTGGTGGTTAATATATAGTACAAGTGAGAGAATTTCAAATCCAACAATTGTCCACATGCCACTGAACACCGCTTCAGCAAGGTTCTTTAATGCTTAACTGGTCAGTAATGTACTTATACTGTTCTGCCTTGTGTAAATCTATCTTTTAAAAAATCTGCCAAATAACTAAATGTCGTTAACAAGCAACTGTAGCTTATGATCACCAGCTAAATGCTAAAAACAATATGTACTTAGACGTGGTAGTCTAAGAAATCTAAGAAATCCCATTTGCACATGCCAAGATACAGTAAATCCGTGGTTATAAAATGCCACTTTTTTGTCTCCACAATGTGCTTTTGTTTGTTTAATATACAAAAGCATTTCACAGTAGAGTCACAACCCCAGGAACCAATATACCAGGATTTGATCTTCCACTACCATCTGAATGATGTTTGCATGCTCTCTGTCCAAGATTTTTTTTTTACCTTGTACCTTGCTTTCCTTATGCCTCCCAGAAAAAAACACTGCTCACAAAAAGTAGGGGATATTTAATTAGGGGGTATTTCATTTTGAAATAATAAAATATTTAATTATTGGCCATTACATTACATAAGAAATGCAATAATAAAAATAACCAGAATTTATAAACCAAAGATATCATGGTTAATCAAGTCCATTTGTGGTAAAAGCAAAGTTTGTGTGAATTTGCATAAACGTATGCAAGTATTCTCAAATGGTTTATTTTAAATATACACATGATTAATCTATTGAAGGATTTATTAAAGAACAATATATTAAGTTTTTTTCATAGGCACATAGAGCTGATCTTCTAACTGAATGTGCAGATAGTAAATATTTAATTCTAACACAAGCCAAGAAAGTAAAATACATATGGCTCCGAAACATACAAACTGCTGCATAGCAGTCAAATATTTTCTGCATATATAACTGTATAAACATTCTACAAAAACACTATGTTAAAAAAACTTTGCAAACTTTTTGATAATCACCTATGTGAGAATTCAGTTAGATATGATACAGCAAATCTAATACTTCAAACTAATATAGTTTTACCTTAATTTAGTCTCCAGTAATTCAGAATTTGATCCAGATGTAAACTATTAAAGCACTAAATCACATGAACAACCTGCAGAGCATGGTTTAATTAAACTTGTGACATAAGAAATCTGTAGAATGCTGTTGTGCATGTTGCTCGGTAACGGACCTAAAGACGCAGAGTAATAAAGAGTACTTTTACAGCCAGGCCATCCAAGTTTCTGTCCTAGGTAAAATTCTCTAGCAGGACATTCACAGGATGCTGGAAAGAGTTCCTACTTCCATTTGCTAATTTACATACAATTACACAACAACATTGTAAAATAACAGCAGCGGTTTATTAAAAAACTAAGAATCAGAAACACAACAAAAAAGCATTTTGAAAGTTTAAAAAATAAACCAGACATAGTCAAATAAGCCCCCAGTCTGAGGACAGAGGTTAAGCTTAGCATTGATTCTAATAAAATGAGAAACCACATCATTAATATGTACAAATAACACATACAGCACATTAATTCCAGTAGGGGAGCGCACTGATTTGTCCTTTAGAGCAATTTGTCCTTTTCTTGGGCAAATTCAGCGTTTACAAGTCCACAATTTAAAAGAGCTTCTGTCTTATCCAGGTGTGTCCATAGTGGCAGTTCATGTCAAAAAAAGTCTGAATTTTTACATTTTCCCATGCGCAGTCAGGACTCCAGGCAACCCTTTAAAACAATTATCATGACCATCATCATATTATTGGGCAGCACAGTGGCGCTGTGGTTAGCGCTGTCACCACAGCTGCAGTGATTTCCAATTCAATTCCGGACCTGGAGTCTGTTTCTGTGGAGTTTGCTTGTTCTCCTTATGCCTGTGTGGGATCCCTCCAGATACTCCTGCTTCCTCCCACATTTCCCAAGAGTGTTAGGTCAAGTGGTGTCTCTAGCAGTATCACTGTGTGAGTGTGTACGCACCCTGCTGCGGATTTGCACGCTGTTTAGGGTTGGTCACTGCCTTGTGTCCTGTGCTGTCGGTTAAATTAACTGGGTTAAGCAGGAATGAAAATCAAAGAATGAATGAGCATGTACAATAATACATAACAATAATAAAATAAATGGCATACAACTGTGGTCAAACAGTTACAAAATTACATCAAAACTGTTGATTTTGGCCTAAGCTGAACAAGCTTTTGTCTGTTTTACCTCTCAAAATGCATAGCCTTTGCCTAAAAAGGCAGGAAAAACATTTCTGTGCGTACTAAAAAGATTTTAAAAACCACAACGTCCACAGTGTTTGGGACACTTTAAGCAAGACATATTACATTGAGGTTTATGTTAATGTTTAGATAAAAAAATATTTGCTGGTGCAAAAGAACATTGTAATTCACATCCATGTCCAGTTTATATCAATAATTTGCCTGCATCAAAAATAGCCTGCATCACTGTATCTTACCGTTACAATTGGCTCACTGAATTATTTACAGTCAAATTAGTTTGCCTGTCTGAAATGAGTGGAAGAGCATTGTAAAAATGTAAAACTTTTCTCCCCTCTGACAAATTTTTATCATTATTATCTTAAAATGAATTACAGTAGTACATATCATGCAAAAAAAAAAATTGTAGGTCTGCTCAAACAGATTTTGACGCTATATCAGACCATTGACCAACATGATATTTCAGACGCATACTACCATAATAAATAATATTACAAAATATTGGCTAAACCTCCATATTCAATCAGGGGTATTCAAAACTACATTCATATAAACATATCTAACACTCTGAAGGGTGTTCCCCTTTGTCTTCTGAAGTTTACGTTTTAGCAAAACTTTCAGTTTCAGTAACAAAAGGTAGAAGAACTTTTCTAGGATTAGTCTATGCTACCCCAATCTACATCTAAATCTAAAGTGATCGTTGTATGAAGAGTCGTCAATGTGGACTAACAGTTTAGTTCTTCGGGCATCACTCCTGATTCCTAGGTAGGTTAAAGATGAAAATCTTTAGGATCTAGTCCTAGATTATGGAGATTTAGATTTGAATACCCCTGCTCTATGTGATATGGGTAACATACAGTGAGGGAAGCACAGATGTGTCTCAGATTCTGAACATTTCAGATTTATACGTAGTTCCGCTTGTCGTAGTCTCCGTTCGTCGTGGCTCTTTTGGTGGCCGCGTAGTTGACTGAGTAACCAGCTCCGGCCGGTGACGATGTAGGACACGAGCAGCAAAGCACAGCGCCGCCGAGCAGTAAGAGCGCCGAGGCCGCCCAGCCGATGTAGAGCGCGGCGCCCATCTCTCGCTTCTTAGCCGTGGGTACATGCGGGTCGTAGAAATCAGCGATGATGTTGCTGGCCATCCAGCAGAGCGGCACGAGAACAAGCAGGGCGCTGATAAGGTAAAGCCCGCCACCGATGTTCACCACCCGCGCCTTCACGCGCTCGGCGCGGATACAGTTAGTGCACTGCGCCCCGGCGATCACCGCCAACAGCGCCACCACGCACAGCACGGAGGAGACGACGGTGAGCGCCCGCGCCACCTGCAGGTCTCGGCCGAGAGCCAGCATCGAGTCATGCACCTTGCACTGCATCTGGCCCGTACTCTGCACCGCACAGGACATCCACAGTCCATCCCAGATGGTCTGCGAAACCACGATGTTGGCCTCGATGTACGCCGTCACTTTCCACGTGGGCAGACCGCAAGCGATCATTTCCAGCAAGGTCCCGAGCACTCCCAGTGTCAGTCCAAGAAGCTCCAACGCAGCCGAAGCCATCTTTTCTTTAAGCTTTGTCCTTATTAATTCTGAATCTTAATTAAACTGAGAACTATCGCCACGTCCAGCTAGCAATTGTGACTTAATTCTGAAGATAGCAAACAGGTATAAGAGACCAGGTATACATCACCGCGTTAAATAAAGAAGTGTGTGCGCCAGTATATGCGGAGCAGAGAAGAAAAGCCGTGAACAGAAGGTACGCTGTGAGAAGGGGGTGAATAAGTCTTCAAGAGGGTTCGAGTGAAAAAGCAAAACTTTCGTCCAATCGCGCCGCGCCGCATCTGCCAATATCCAATAGTAAAAGAGGGAAGCTGTGCAATGAGACAATAGGATGGAAGGAGGAGGGAGAGAAAGAAACCTGCTATTTAGAGATTTAACACCAGACTAGATGAGTTACCCTATAGAGAGGGAAAGAGAGGAACGAATGAGACCAGAAGTCTTCCCCAAAAATAACCAACAAACTAAATAAAAAACAATCAAAAGCATTTATCGGAAAATATAACGATTCTAGATAAAAATATTTTGTTTAATTTTCATTGTGATATATGGTGTTATTGGAACCTCTTGTAACAATGTACCAACACACCAATGAATACTTTAGGGCGCTAGGTGTCGGAAGGTGTCATAAACATCCAACATTTTTATTTTCAGCCATGAAAATATATCTTTTTTTTTTAATTAAACGCAATCTGACTGCCATAAAACATAATATAATTAACATAATATAACATAATATAATTTAAACTTTTTTATTTGAATTGAGTGTGCCAGTGCCTCCAGATAATTACTCAGTGTAAAGTCTCGACTAGGCTAATTACATCTTATGCTGAGACTCATCCTAATGTGTCATTGGTGAAAAAAACCGCCTCGTCATGTGAAAGCAAATGTGAGACCTCTACTGTGCTGGATGTGTCTCCTTTTTACAGATAAATACGACATAAAACTAAAATAACAACGTATTAATACTACATATTTACATAACCAATATACAGATTTTTACGGGTCAAATATACTGGAAACAACAACACAAGTCCCATTACTTTAACTCTTGACTGCTAGAAAGCACTGAACAAGGTTTCAGTGTACAAACAATCACTCACCCTCTCAATACTGTAGTTTACAGTGACTTTAATAAAGACTTTAATTGGAAAAAAAATTGTAGCCTAATTGATCATACCCCAAAAATGTCTTAACCTGTAATTCGGGCATGAAAACATTCCTATTATTGCAGAATCGATCTGTCTGCTTATGCTCACAGGCCACTTTATTAGGTACACCTATTTGACTGCTTGCCATCACAAATATTTCAGCCAGTCACATGGCAGCATTTATGTATGTAAGTTTAAACTGAGAATCAGAATGAGAATAAAAGGTTATAAGTGATTTTGACTGTTGCATAGTTGTTGGTGATAGACGTGATAGTCAGGCTATACAGTATTTCAGGAGCAGCTGATCTACTAGAATTGTCAAGCATCCAGGATTTACAGAGAACTGTCATAAAAAGTGAAACTACCCAGTGAGCGGCGAATATGCTTAACTGATTGATGTAAGAGGAGATTGAACAGACTTGATAGAGCTGATAGAAAGGCAGCCATAACTCAAATAAAAACTTGTTTACAACCAAGATGAACAAAAAGGTATCACTGAATGCACAACACATTGAACCGGCAGATGGGCCACAGCAGCAGAAGACCACAAGTCAAGTCAGCTTTATTTATATAGCACTTTTTACAATGGAGCATTGTCTCAAAGCAGCTTTACAGTATTAAATGTTAAGGTCAATCCCAAACTGAGCAAGTCTGGGGTGACAATGGAAAGGAAAACTCCCTAAACATTATAAGGAAGAAACCATGGGAGGATCAAGACTCAAAAAAGGTACCAATCCTTCTTGGGTGGCTTAGCTGTTAAACTAATTTATTATGCTTTTCTAATATGTTTGCAATAGTAATACTAAGTAAATAATAACAGATACATAAATATTAAATAGAATAGTGTAAAAGATATGCACACAGGTAATTATTTTGTCCAATACACAGAGTCACTACAGGATCTTGTGTCTTCAGTGGGAAAGGCCTTGGAGGTAAATGGTCCCCTTCCAACCAAAGGAGCCACACAGGGTGCCACTCCTATCAGAACAACTTATCAATATATGAAAACAGAAGATTTTATGTCTTGATTTCTGCTGCGACATTTAGATGGTAGAGTCAGAATTTGGCATACATGTAAGTATGTCTCCATTCTTCGTTGTATCAATGGTTCAAACTGGTAACAGTGGGGTAATGGTGTGAGGGATATTTTCTTGTCACACTTATTGTTGCTGACCCTATCCATCCTCGTATGACCATATTATACCCATCTTCTTATGGCTACTTCCAGTAGGATAATGTGCCATGTCATAAAGCTCAAATCATCTCAAACTGGTTTCTTGAACATAATGAGTTCACTGTACTCAATTGGTCTCCACAGTCACCAGATCTTAATCCAGTAGACTACATTTGTGATGTGGTGGAGCAGGAATTTTGAACTTTGGATGGGCAGCTGACAAATTCCCAGCAACCGTGTGAAACTGTCATTTAAATATGGATCAAACTCTTTGAGGATTTTTTGAACACTTTGTAGAATCTATGCTATAAAGAAATAGGGTAGTATTTCTCTAGGGTAGCAAAGTGTAACTAATAAAGTGGCTGTTGAATGTGTAGTTTACAGTGTTGTGTGAAAATTTGTGAAGCCATTAATTTTGCATATAATTTTTGCATAAGTATGGCCTGAAACATCATCTGATTTACAGACAAAAGTAAAAGGAGATACAGATAATGCAATGAAACAAATAATAATATCATATGATTACTATATAATAATACATTATGCATTATACAAATACATTTTGAAAAAAACTATTTAATATTACATATCTGTGAGTTGCATACATGTATAGGATCAGTAATTAGGTTTAAGGAGAAGGGTTTTAGTCAGTAGATGACAAACAGGCATGAGCAGCCACCTGCTTGTATTTAAATAACAGGAATGTATGATCTGATATTTTTCTCATGTTTGCAGAATTGTAACATGTAGCACGTAGGAAAACATAATAAAACAATCTATAAATGCACTGCTCATAAAATTTAGAGGATTATTTAATGTTGGAATATCTCCTAAATGTTTTGAGCGGTATAGTTTGGATTCCACCAATCCAAAATCAGACAGACTGTGTACAAATGGAAAAAAAATCAAGACCAATGTTCCCTCGTCAGAAGTGTGACGACCAACAAATCTCACTCTTACAGCATATGAGAATATGCAGGTAGACAACAAGCCTTTGCACAATGGTACAAGTTGTTCTAAATTAGTAAAAAAAAAATAAAGAGTGCCTTGAAGTGTCTAAGTCAACGTCCTGACCGTAATCCAGTAAAAGTGTTCATCTAAGAAAACCCACCAGCAGAGTTGAAATTTTTCTTAATGGAGGAATGGGATCAAATTCCTCCAAGCCAATGTGCTGGACAGCAATTATTAAGTTGTTTGGAGCATTTTACACCAGACCCTGAATTCAAAGGATGTCTTACTCATGAATACATAAATTACTAGGTATTATGTGTTATTTTGTGTTTAATTGGGTTCTCTTTGTGTACTTTTAGGACTTATTTGCAAATCTGATGTCATTTTTTGCAGATAATTCACAAACCTTCAAGCACCACTTTATATGTTATGCTTTTAAGTGCTTGTATTGGGAAGGCTTCAGGTTTATGAGGTTCTTTTAAGGGTTAGGAGTTATCCAAGATGGGACATCGGTTAGAATGCCAGGTAGATGAATGATGAGGAGACGCTTCGGTTTATTCTTAAAGTGGTAATATTTACTGAAGAATCTGCAGTCTTAATTCACAGG
>JAUZSU010118854.1:0-18797 GCA_034780255.1 Parotocinclus maculicauda
GTCCCACCGATGGCTCTGTAATGGCGACCGGCGAGGACAGCCGAACGATCCGAGAGAAGGTAGGAACCCTAACAGTTCCCATTATATCACGCAGGTGTGGTAGTGTAACATCCTCATGTCAACACCCCCTCTACTGAATAATCAATTTCTACAGTTGTGCTACAAAACGTCTTGTGATTTACTGTGTTATCAGATGGTACTCCAGCTCTACCAGTGATCAGAAGGCTGGTACAGCGAGTAATCAAAACAACACAATACATAAAATAAACTATCAGCCATAAATACTATACAGCACATAGGCAAGGCAAGGCAATTTGTATAGCACCATTCATACACAAAGCAATTAAAAGTGCTTTACATAATTCAATCAATAAAAATAATAATAATAATAATAATAATAATAATAATAATAAAATGAGATCAAAAAATTAAATTAAAACAAAGATAAAAAATACAAAACAAAAACATTAACCTAAGGAAACAGTTTAAAATAATAAAAAGCAGAGTGCAGTTAAAAACACAATCAGGTGTTATATGCAAAGCTAAACAGATGAGCTTTTAACCTGGGCTTAAACATTGTGAGAATAGAGGCCAGCCTAACATCTTCAGGGAGACTATTCAGAATTCACATAGACAGCACTACCTAAAGGGAGCAGTAAAATGTCTGCTTGAACCACCCCAACTATAATTTGTTAGACCTCCTACTATTTGGAAAGCATTACAGACCCATTCACACTTGCAGGTTCAAAAATGTTTTTTCTCAATACTGAATCTGAGCTTAAACAGGGATACTGTCAAACAGCAAAATTAAATGTGCAATAAGAACTCAAACTGCATGAGCATATAAGCAATAAGTTCCTTATGTGCAATATTTAGTCAAAGTGCAATATCCTTTGAACATAAGAGGTGTATTTGTCTAGGCATCTGATAACATGTTTTATATTTTGTTGTTTATTCAATATTGTACTGTTTATGGACTGTGTTTGAGAGTTTCACTTAGTGGCACTGCCTCTGGATGTTAGTGGCAGAATTTCATTGTGGCCAACACAAAGTCAGTGAACTTGAAACTTGAGCAGAAGAAAGGGATGTTCTCAGACATGCTATTAGTCAAGATTCAACGGCCAGAACTAATGCCAGAATATGTAGTTAGGGAGATATATAGGAATATATATATGAGATATTTCATTATGGGATATTTCAGAAACAAAAGTGAGAATTACATATCTGAATACCCCAGCAAGTAATGGGTGAAGGGGGCCTATCCACTCTTAGGCTTTTAGTCTACATCCGGAACATGACCAACATCTTGAAAGCCGCAATAATGCATCATGTTTTTCCAATCATATCAAAGAAGACCAGAATAGTACACTTCAACTGTGAGACTCAAAAAAAGCATTGTATTATTGTTTAAATAATTAATTTGCATTTTATTGAATGAAATAAGTATTTGATCACCTACCAACCAACAAGATTTTTGGCTCTCACTAACCAGTTAGTTTTTCTTTAAGAAGCCCTCCTATTCTGCACTCATTACCTGTATTAATTCACCTGTTCGAACTTGTTACCTATATAAAAGACACCAGTCCACACACTCAATCAATCACACTCCGACCACTTTACCATGCCCAAGACCAAAGAGCTGTCTAAGCACACCAGGGACAAAGTTGTAGACCTGCACTAGGTTGGGATGGGCTACCTGACAATAGGCAAGCAGCTTGGTAAGAAGACAACAACTGTTGGCGCAGTTATTAGCAAATGGAACAGACAAGATGACAAACTTCCTCGGTCTGGGGCTCCATACAAGGTCTCACCCCGTGAAGTAAGAATGATTCTGAGAAAGATTAGTAATCAGCCCACAACTACATGGGAGAACCTAGTAAATGACCTAAAAAGAGCTGGGACCACAGTCTCAAAGATAACTGCTAGTAACACACTACACCGTCATGAATTAAAATCTTGCAGGGCACACAAGGTCCCCATGCTTACACCAGCAAATGCCTGGCCCCTTTGAAGTTTACCAGTGACCATCTGGATGAATCAGAGGAGGCATAGGAAAAGGTTTTTGGTATGAACTCCACTTGCTGGTGGAAACATCATACTTTAGGGGTGATTTTCTGCAAAGGGGACAGGACGACTGCACCGTATTGAAGAGAGGATGGATAGGGTCATGTATCGTGAAATTTTGGCCAACAACCTTCTTCCCTCATTAAGAACATTAAAGATGGGTCGTGGCTGGTTCTTCACGCATGACAATGACCCAAAAGACACAGCCAGGGCAACTAAGGAGTGACTCAGTAAGAAGCATTCAAGGTCCTGGAGTGGCCTAGACAGTCTCCAGACCTGAACCCAATTTAAATTTATGGAGAAAGCTGAAACTCAATGTTACCTAGCGACAGGCTTGAACCCTGAAAAAATCTGGAGAAGATCTGCATAGAGGAGTGGGCCAAAATCCCTGCGGCCTATGTGTGCAAACATGGTCAAGAAACGTCTGACAAAAGTTTCTGAACCAAATATTAAGTTCTGTTTTTCTGTTTCTGTTGTTTGTATCAAACACTTATTTCTTGCAATAAAATGCAAATGAATTATTTAAAAATCATACAATGATATTTTCTGGATTTGATAGAATTGAATGGAATGATAGATTCTCTCTTTCACAGTTGACGTGTACCTACGATACAAATCTCTCCATTATTTGTAGGTGGGAAAACTTGCAAAATCGGCATTGTATCAAATACTTTAATTTTCCCCACTATAAATGTCTTTAAAATAAAATAAAATGTATGCAAACAGTTTCTGTATTTAGTACATCTGTCTTTTGTTTTCTATAATTGTACTTTATTTAACTTAAAATTGGTATCTTTTCAATTTATAATACATAAATAAAATTAAATAGAATGTCTAAAATAGTAATGTAAATACTTTATGCTGTTATTTTAAGTTTTTAATGTTAATTCTTTTTATATACTATTTTATATTCTCTTTATATACACTGCTCACTAAAATTTTCATTGTATCATTTTAAAGTATCCCCTAATTTTGTGAGCAGTATAGTTTTAGCTTCTAAACTGGCCTTACCAAATAATCTGCTACTGGTCAGCCCTGTGTTTAATAATTCAGAATTAGAAACAAGCCACCTAGTATTATTATGAGATTTCAGCCAAGTGATTCCAAATGTCTGGTTGTCCTATGTAAAAATTTATATTACTGTTCAGAATAGCATGCACAATAACAAGACATTGGTCCAGTATACTAGTAGGTATTTTAAATACAGCTTATGTGTATGCTCCCTTTAAAAATATATTTTTTTGTTGAAAGCCCATAGTTCTACAATCATGTTAATGTTTATCAGTATTTGTAGAGGCTTATCAGAAGTGTTTGGGTCTTCTAGCCTTGAAGGCTTCCTCACACTGCATTGACATTTATCTAATCTAAACAAACTGCTTCCCATGCACTCTGTTTTACATCAGACATTTTGCTCTTTGCCCTATTTCTTTCATAATGCTTCCTCAAAACCTTCAACTGCAAATGATCTGCAGCAAAGTAGGTATGGCAGTAGTAGTGCACTAGTTTACTATGTGGTGTTGTAAGATACATTAAAGTAAATGGTAGATTATATTTTTATTACAAAACTTAACATGTGAAGTATATCACACTACATGTTGCTGTTTTCTGATGAAGCAAAGATTTCACTCTTTGGTACCTGTTTGGAGTCACTGTTTGGTACCTATAAACTGTTCATTCTACGAACTAAAATAACTAAAAAACGCTTTTAAGAGTACTGGCCACAACACAAAACAGCTAAAATGGACGCAGTGTGCATTCAAAGACAAAAAGGACCATCCGGACTGTTATCAGCAACACGAGCATTTGCAATTCTGTGATTGCAGCATTAATTCAGAAAAGAAAATTGAGAGCTTAGAGCAGCATATGCTTCATTCAAGGCAACACCTTTTCCAGGGACATCCATGCAGAAGATGAGGGTACAGGTACTGAACTGGCCTGCCTCCAGTCTTGACCTGGTCCCCCCCAATAGAGAATGTGGTGAGAATTTTGAAATGAAACATGATGACAACAGCAAGCCCTTACTACTGCAAATCTTTGCAGGTGTTTGCAGAAGGAATTAAAAAAAAAACCCACCTGTAACACTAAATCTGATATCCTGTACGAAGTGTGGTGTGGTGAAATGGAGTGGTAACATTACATAGTGGTAAATGCTTTCCTGTATCAACATTTTTGGAACACCTGTAACACCTCAAAATATCCATATTTCTAAAATATATTTAATGTTGCAAAAAGGAATGACATCATTACAAAGTGGAAAATGTCTCAACTTTTTTGTTGCATGTCTTGCAGGCCCGAAATCCAGGAATAGATGTTTATTAACAAGTGAAATGATGTTTGCTTGACAGAACAGAAACTATTTTATTAATTGTAGACTGCTCACACAAATTAGGGGATACTTGAAAAAATTTGTACTCCCTATTTTTTGTGAGCAGTCTATTCATGCTGTCTACAATGAAATAAAACCCTGTTTAGTTGTTTGTTTGTACTGTATTTTCCATACTGACCCAACTTTTTCTGGTTTGGAGCTCCATTAAAAATAACTTTAAGAATCTTTATTAACATGTTTGTTAAGTGTTTTATGTCCTGCATGAAACACAAATGTGTTCTTAATTCTGATTGGGATATGGTCTTAAATACAACCCCAATTTCAATGAAAAGTTGGGACATTGTGTAAAACATAAATAAAAACAGAATTCAATTATTTGGAAATCCTTTTCAACCCATATTCAATTGAAT
This sequence comes from Parotocinclus maculicauda, assembly GCA_034780255.1. Classification (NCBI taxonomy): domain Eukaryota; kingdom Metazoa; phylum Chordata; class Actinopteri; order Siluriformes; family Loricariidae; genus Parotocinclus; species Parotocinclus maculicauda. The sequence continues at coordinate 4,801 of JAUZSU010118854.1, forward strand.
ACACTACAGAGACAAAGATATTTAATGTTCAAATGGATAAACCTTATTATTTTTTGCAAATATTCACTCATTTGAAATTTGATGCCTGCAACACGTTCCAAAAGAGTGAAAAGGATTTGCAAATCATCATATTCTGTTTTTATTTTTGTTTTACACAACTTAATTGGAATCAAGGTTTTACATAAGATACACAGCTGCATATCAAATGTTAAATGTTATTGATGACTTGGATTGGTTTTTTGTGTGGCTGATCTACACTATCTCAGCCACACAATGTGGTAGTGACCCCACTTCCTTCCATCAAGGACACCATGAACTAGCAGATGCCATTACTACAGAGCCACAACATTCTCCCCCCACTAGAGCTGCAATCACTGAATGTGAGTCATAATGGGTCTTATCTGTTGTCTGATATAGAGAAACCTCATGAGCCTTACATGCTGTCCTGATATCTTACCCATTCCAGTGTTATCAGCAACAGAGAGAACAGGGTGTATGCTGCAAATATGTAAAAACTCATCCAAGTTTTTGAACCAAGCATTAAGCCTGTTTTGTCAAGTTCCTTTTAATAATCACATCGCTAAATGAATGAGAGTTCAATTATTTCCCCAAACTTCAATTTTATAAATTCCTCAAAGAAAAGGTGAATATATAGTTGCATTAAAGATTTGCAAATCCAACAAAGGTGAGACGTTGTGTAAAACATAAAAACAGAATGTGATGATTTGCAAACCCATATTCAATTGAATACAATACAAAGACAAAATATTTAATGTTCAAACACATAAACTTTATTGTTTTTGCAAATATTTTCTTATTTTGAATTTGATGCCTGCAACACGTTCCAAAAGAGTTCTTACAGGGGCAACAAATGACTGGGAAAGCTGGGGAATGCTCAAAAAACACCTGTTTGGAATATTCCATGATGAGTGTCATGATTGGGTATAAATAGAGCATCCCCGAAAGGCTCAGTCATTCACAAGCAGGGATGAGGCAATGTTCACCACTTTGTGAACAACTACGTGAGCAAATAATTCAACAGTTTAAGAACAATGTTTCTCATCACGCAATTGCAAAGAATTAAGGGATTTCATCACCTACAGTCAATAATATCATCAAAAGATTTAGAGAATCTGGAAAAATTTGGAAAAATCATCTGTGACCTTCGATTCCTACAATAATGACCAACATCATTCTCTAATCTATTACCACAAGGGTTTAGGAACACTTCAGAAAACTATTGTCAGTGAACACAAAACACAGTTTGTCGCTCTATCTACAAGTTCAAGTTAAAACTCTACCATGCAAAGCAAAAGCCATATATCAGTAATACCCAGAAACACTGCCGGCTTCTCTGGGCCTGAGCTCATCTAAGATGGACTGACGCAAAGTGTCCTGTGGTCTGATGATTTCAACTTCACAAGAGAACTCAAGAAGGTTGAATTTATTTGGCATAAAACCAAAGCCAAATGCAAAGATGGTTGTATGTTTACAACACTAATATGCCTAGTTAGACAAATTTCACCAGATATTAAATTAGGTTTTCACAGGCTACCTAATCCCCAACATTTCAAATGGTTATTAATTTAAATTATAAGTTATTATAATGCTCTTCTAGCAAGATGGAACTACTATTCAAATTTCATATTTTTTTGGTATAAAAGCTTACTGTTGGCCACCTTTATTTATTCTATTTGTAACCTGAACACATAAAATATGTCTTAAACTACACTATATTAACAGACATACTCCAGAAAATACTATCACAAACATGAATTAAATGTTTGGATTTACCCCACAAATCAACTGCAAGCATACGTGTGCTTGAAAACTGACACAACAGTGACTCCAAAAACTTTCTTCTTGTTTACCTTCATGTTAAATCCATTCATAAGAGACAAAGATATAATAACTTTCACTGAAGTTGTTTTTCAGTACCATATCTAGAGGAAACCCTGTATTTTTCAATATAATATAAGTTAAGAAATGTTAGATGATCTTCTACTCCAAAAGCAAAAGTACTAATGTAATGAACAAAAACTTTATTAACTCAAAATTACTTACAATTACATTCATGTTTACTTACAGAAATTTAAACATCTGGCATCCTGGCAAAACTTTTGTTATGTCAGTTTGTATGTGTATTTCAGGTTCTAGTTCAGTTCCAGATTGCGAGCTTCCCTGGATCCAGTTCCAGTCCAGAGATTCCACCCTGCCACTCACCCCTTAAAAGGAGACCCCAGACAGCAGAAACTGCAGATTTTCTTTTTGGAAATTGTTTTGGGTGCTGTGATGTTCTTTGTTTTTTCTCTAAGGGAGCTGGGTAAGATTGGTGTATTTTTATTTTATGTCTGTTAGGAAAGATAGCTTCTTGTTTTCTTTTGTAGGTGTTTGTTTATTGTTTTGTTCTTTGCCACTCCTGAAGCCTGTACTGGTAAATCTACTATTGTTGTAATTACACTTGTTAACTTTGATTCATCCTGTGTCTTGGTGTTGCAATTATTCCTATCTAAAATCGTACGGCCTAACATAAACCATGTCGTAACTGTTTATTAAAATGAAATGTTTTCCTTATTTTATTCTCTCTCTAATACACATACACACAGTGGCCTCTGGTCAGTCTTTAGGTTTTGTATGAGTTTCAGACCATCAGTGTCTTTCTGGAAGATCGAATATCCATAATATATCAGTTACACAAACTGTCAAGTTGATTGATTCCACTTGGTGGAGATAAAGATGAAAAGGCAGAAAATGCGAAGGCTTGCTTCTACTGCAGACTATAAATATTTTCTATCTTGTGATTTATATAAATATTGCATATACTATATGTAACTTTTTGCCTTGAAGTGTAGACATAATGGGATGTCCTCTAATTGGCTTGTAGCTATTTAAAATTTTCAAACACAGTATTTAATACAATTGTATTCACAATATGCATTCTAGTTATTAACCCTTCAAGACATAAGTTTTGAACTGCATACACCACTCAGCATTCAAATCAGCTGGTATGTAACAATGTTTAAATAGGTGGTATGGGTAATGTAAACATCTATTTTATCTATGTTGTCAAATGACAACACCATACTGAAAAATCACTTGGAAAAACGAAAAGTGTGGTGAAAAGGAGTGACGATGTTACAAAGTGGTAAATGCTTTACCATTTCAATTTATGGAATGTTTTGCAGGTCTGAAATACAGCACTCTATGTTTATTAAAATGAAATGAAGCTGACCAAACATACATGAAATTCTGTCTGCACTTAAATAAAAGGCGAAGTAAATTTAACCAACAGTGTTTTATATGCATTTCCTATTCTGTTTCCATTTCATCTGATATGGTGAAAATAAGTAATTATGTTTGACATGATGCATTTTGGTCTTAAATGTTTTCCATTTCATGTAAAAAATATCTGCTATTAAATAGAAATTAACATTTCCACAGTGCCTCAATATTCTAACATTGTCAGATGTAAGTACTTTTTTTCTCCAGTTTTTCTCCAGAACAGAGAGCCGTTTTACTCTCAGATTTACAGATTGTTGATTTACATCTAAAATACAAAAAGATAATGTAGTGCTGAACCTGACATTCTGGCATTATTATTCTGACATTGCCAAGATGCTAATGAAAGGCTTCAAACTGTCTGGAAACTGAGTGGGAATACTAAAATAACAGCTCAAAAAAACTTGATTTGAAATCCCATACTAAAAGCAGTGTGGTTCTGCTCACTCGACTACTTTATCCATAAAGCAGAAATATCCTTATGTTTAGAGTTGTAGAATGTGTGAGTGTGTGTAAGAGGGGTCAAGTTTATATGTCATCGTAACAACTAAACGTTTCCACTAGGATTAAATATTTGACATTTAAAATCTGACAAAAACTGCTACCTTCTTTTGGGAAAAACAAAACTGTCAAAAGATTACTGCCTTTAATGATTGAGCTTAAGTTTAAGGTCAGGTTTCGAATTTGAATAAATCACTGATACTCAGGTACATAGAGATCTACAGCTGTAACATGGTTTACTGGTATTGCTCTCTCTCTTTCACACACACACAGACACACACACACGCAGACACACACACACACACACATATATATATATATATATATATATATATACGCACACATCTCTCTTCAATTAGATGACCTGCAAAGGCCAAAACCATTGTTGTGGTTTATTTGTCAGGTCTTGAGACTACCATTACGTGGCTTGTTGTCCACAGTTCTCGGAATTTGGTGCGGTGTGAAATTGGTGGTCTTTCTCTGTGTCAGTCGTTAAAGTGTTTGGCTATAATACAGCAGTTGCGTTCCCCAAACTCAGCATCAGCATCTCCGCATCTTCTATCGTCACCAGAACTGCTGCTCAGTGCAAGAAATGGTACAATGTCAGGAGATGGGGAAAGCAAGGTGTTAAGGTAATGGCATTTATTTTTATTATTATTTCAAAAAGATTTGTACTCCAAGCAGGCTTATTGAAAGTATTCTTTACTTTAAAAAATCCCATCACCAAACCATACAATTAACTAAATTTAAATTTCCTTCAGAATAAATAAAGTGTCTGCCTGACTCCAGCGCTGCCACCATCAGGGTTTGGAACAGAGACAAGCTGAGCCAGAACTCATCAAGGAAAGGCAGGGAACCTGGGTTGTGTACGACAGCTGATAAACCTGTTTTCACCGCATAGAGACGATGCTATGGCCCCTTGCTGACATTGCACACACGTAGGGAAGACTTGCTAAAGTGGTGGAGCATCTCACCTCTGCTGCAAATCCTCCCCCCAACCACCAGTCCTCCTACTCTGACCACACGATCTTTGCTACTCCTTCTATTTCCTGTGGACAGCTTCCCGCTGTTCCCATAGTTTTTTGTTGTTGTAAAATGTTGTAAAGTTTTGTACCCCAGGAACCTCTTAAGGTTTCTTCCTGTAAGTGTCTAAGGGAGTTTTTTCTTTCCTTTCTTTGCTCAACATGGGTTTTTGGTCTTTTACCATTGGACTCTGTAAAGATGTTTTAAGACAATGTCCTTAAGGGCTGTATAAATACATTTTAATTGAATATATGGTGTAATTACCCAGGTCTTTATTTGACAGCAATTGTCCAATAACAGACACCCAAGACTGCAGGAATGACAATATAAACCAATATAAAAAGAGAGTCATGGCTTGGTCCAGGACAATTTGCAAACATATGTTAAATGTCATACGTTGCATTGCAAATCACCTGAATGTTGATGGAATGGGTTCACTTACAGTTCACATACACCAGAGCATTGTTGCACCAAATTTAGCCTTTAAACCTGGCTTTACCAGCTCTTGACTGACAAGTGTCATGGGGAATTTAATGTAACTACTGGCGTGTCGGACTGGGCTTGATGTAACTGGCGGAGCTTATGGCTAAATTTATGGTAGATTGCAATATTCCTTCAATAGATCCCATGGGATGTTGAGCCACTTGCATAAAAATATAGGCCTCAAGCTCTGCTGCTATCTAAGTGGTGCAGTCGGAAGGTGTGAAAAATACCTACAATGATGAAAAGACAAGTGTGTGTGTGTGTGTGTGTGTGTGTGTGTGTGTGTGTGTGTGTGTGTGTGTGTGTGTGTGTGTGTGTGTGTGTGTGCGTGCGTGCGTTCATTCCGTGGAAAGAGTGAGTAAGGGTATGGGTGTGATGGACTCACACTGACTCTATTCAGCATAAACACCTTCTATGGAAATGCAGCCAAACCTCTGCCACCGATTAGGCACACAGCATGATGTCCTTTGCTTAAGCTGACTTATATGCTCTCACATTTTACAACAGAATTGTAATTTAAACTGTAATATAACCCAGTCCTCACACGGCAATAATCAACATATTAATTTACAGCCTTTTTTTTTTACAGCGTAATAGATAAATAACAGCATAAAGAAAGGAAATTATTGGCAACTGTTTCAAAAAGAACCAGGCAAAAAACATAATGAATATCATTTAATTTCTTCATTCTAAGGTGGTTTAAGTAGGCAGGTTATCATGGTGAGAAAAAAATGCCATATTTATCTATGAGAGGAAGCAGAAAGTTAGGAGTGAGAGAAACCTGCGTCATTTCAGGGAGTTGTCTCTCACTCACCCTCTCCTGCTTTCTCCTTACTCTTTCCCTCTCTTGTCCCACCCACTCTCTCCTTTTCAATCCTTCTGATATTATGCTGCTGACCTTTACAAAACCGTTACTCAGTCAGATCCATTTAGACCATTAACATCACAATAGTTGCAGGTAAGTGGCTTTGAGGCTCATTCTTGCAATGTTTGTGAATGTTGTACCTACAGTTTTTTCCTTAACAGCTTATTGGTTAGTGCTACCATATTTGAAAAATGAATAAAAATGATGGCTGTTATGGAAAAGTTTATCTTGCTGTAACATTTTACATGCCTGCTAAATATGCTTTGTTCTCTGTGTATATTGTGTTTGTTGTAAGAAAAAGCTGGCCATAGTTGCTTTGTGTGTAAATGGCTTGTGTATACGTGTGTGTGCACAGGATGCCTCTCGGAGGGGGAAACAGGTGTGGTTGCTGCCAAAAGACTGTGTACTTTGCCGAGGAAGTACAATGTGAAGGGAAGTTTTTCCACAAATCCTGCTTTCTCTGCAGTAAGTCCCTTATTTCTAAATGCTCAATGGGCCTGTTTTCATCAAATTTAACCAACTCGATGTTTTCTTATCCTGCTTTCTTTCATTTTGTCAATGATTTTGTGCAGACTATGCATCTGGTTTTGTTGATGTTTCTGTAATTTATTCAGATTTTCAACATCTGTGGTGTTCCTGTCAGATCAAACTGGGTTTCGAAAATTACAGAGTGATACTATAAAAACATACAGACTAACAATCCTATTCTTTTAACTTATCCAACAAATCTGACATTTTAGAAAATCTTACAATAAACATCTTACAATAACACTTAGGGTAACATTCCATGGCAACTTAACATTAACTAAATATTGTAACTGATAAACATTACTACCCTGTGCAGCTGCACATTTTCCCTTATGCGTGACCCATTTGTTGTACTTATTATACCAAATAAAATGTTAAATTTAAAATTTTTTAAAAGTTTTATTCACAATAAACACAAAAGGCAGAACATTTTTGCTACAATACATAGGTGTTTGTAGTAATAAATGTTTAAAAAATAGTTAATAAGCAGTGTCATTTTTACCATAAATAATAACAATATATTGAATAAAGAGCAAAAGATAATTATGCATTTGTGGCCATTAACAGCCAGTACTTCCTACTTCTCCATGATCATTATGTTCTTATGTATTTTGGAAACTATTAGTTTAGCAGTACTGGGTAAAATGAAACCTCAGACATAACCAAGTAAATGGTTTGATGAAAGATGTTTGCATGCCTTAGGTTCTTAGACAAACATCTGAATCTCCTCCACTTTAACAAGGGAGTCCATATTAGGAACTGGAACTGGAAATGGATCATTCTAGATGTGTATACCTTATATGGGACTACAATGTGTGCTCCTCCTAAGCAGTGTAGAGTAGCAGATTTGAGTGTCTGTGTGCTTGTGTACACAAATGGACATGTAGTGAAATCCAGAATACGTGGCACTCTTGCTAAGGATGGGTGAAAAAGGTCATGAAGATTTGTGATTACTTAGTTTGCCAGAGGTAACAGAAACACAGTTTGTAATCAAATACAAGTACAACCTCTAATCTCATAAATTGTATTAGTAAGGCAAATGTATCCTATAATTATTTTCTAATTGTAAACACGTATTATTTTTTACTATTTATTCACAATTTATGTACCTTAAAGCAGGTCCCTAACTAATGTATAGAACTAATCACAGAATTTCATCTTTTTTTTTTAATCCTCGAGGATAATAAACTATTCATCCCTACAATATGGTACACTGCCATACATTTCTGGAAAAAAAATTATTCTTCAACAAGTTACATTACCCTTTCATGGTTTACCAACTATGATCAGTCACATTGAGTACAATGGGAGTCTTGTCATACACTATAGGCCAAAAGTTGTTATTTTTGAAATAACACAGACAGACAAAGGGTTTTATAGGAAAACCCAAAATCAGTAAAGGTTGGGACAGTATGGATTACTTAGTTTGGCTGACAAGCTCTAAGAAGAATCCTGGTTGTTCCACACTTCTTCCATTGAAGAATTATGAAAGCTGCTTTGCTCTTGTAGTACATTTACATTTATGTCATTTAGCAGACATCCTTATCCAGAGCGACTTACAATTAATACAGTTTTACAATCCAAACAATTGTGGGTTAAGGTCCTTGTTCAGACACCCAACTGTGGCAGAGGTGTGATATGAACCCTGGACCTTCTGGTCCATAGCCCAGTACATTAGGCAGTTATTTCCTCCTTATGGTTTGGTTTTTATTCTGATTTGCATGTTAACTGCAAGATCTTATATAGACAGCTAACAAATCAGCAAAACAGGCAGGACATCCTGTGACCAAGTGTTGCCTTTCATGGCAGGGCTTCCTGCTTGCATTTTTCAGCAGGATACTGTTTGCCCACACATAGCAAGGGTTTCCCAGGAATGTGTCCATCAGAGAGCAACAATTCCTTGGCCGGCCTAGTCACCAGATTTATTGCCAATTGATCAATAATGGTACCAAGAGGAGCCAGCTTCAGTAGCCTATGAACATGCAGGATCTACAGGTCTACATCTGTTGGCAAATGTGTCATAGAGGCATGTCATATAGTCAATGATCTCTCACCACAAGGTACACTACCCAAATTATATATAGAACCCCTATAAGCATATATAAAAAATATTATAAAAGTATAGATATTTTGCAGCTTTTTTGATTTGGGGTTGTAAGAACTCTGAAATACATAATATGAATTTTTGGTAAAAAAATTTTTTAAATACAAATCTCTTTCAGTTTACTGCTTACCTTTTGTTTGTTTATTGTCTTATTAGCATCAATATCTTTATGAGCAAGTAGCAATATTGCATTAATACTAGTCAGACACGTTTACACTGGCCAATTTAGTGCAACCAATTAACCCCACATTTGATTGTGGGAGAAGTAAATACACACAGACATGGGAGGACATGCAAACCAGTAAACCACTTTTGCCACAGTGCCACACAATTTCATTTTAATGCTTTAGGTTATTCACTGAAATGCATTGATATCTGCTTAAATGTCAACACAAATGGAGGTGTTTTAAAACTGTTGACAATTAAAGTACATTATTATTTGAATACAAATTTTGCTTCATAGTTTTGTATTTATTATACATTCTGATAATCATAAAAGCATGACAAAACTGGCAAGTGTTGATTAACATTTGGTTTGCTTGTGAAGGGTTAATAGACTTGTTGCTGTGAATTGCTCCTTGCTTGATGTTTGTCTTCTACATGTTGGTAAAGCACCATTAGCTTCAGTGCAGGGTGTTTTATAAAAGGTATGCGTTGCTTAACATCTACATTATGTTCATCAATAAGGACATTGGAAATTTGGAAGCTGGGAGTTGACCAGACATTACAATAGTCACATAGGCAAATAGTCTTTTTACAGCCTTTTTAGGTTACTCGGCTATAAGGCAATATAACGTCAGTTAGCTTCAGTTTGGCTAATTTGCACAAAATGTTTTATTTTTAAAACAATAATAATAAAACAAAGCATGGAAATATTTAGCAAAGTACAGTAATATACAAATAATGTACAGTATTTTTTATCTTTTTAAATTTTTATCCTTCATCATACTTAAAGTGGGAATTAGTTTATCTTCTGCAGAACTATCCTTTAGCTACATCTGTACACCAAACCCACATTGAGTTCCTCAAGAGGTATATTTTGTCACACCTGAGCAAAGGACTAGATAGTTCCAAAAGATCCTGTAGTATTTAGCAAACAAAGGTTTGTGGTTCACACTGTTGACATCACTTCAACCTCTATCTGAAAATCTTCAAATGCTTCGACGAATTACACGTACATTCTCTAACAAGCAGGTTAACTACAGCTCTAATTGTTTTAAACTCAGCTTTAAAATGAACATTCTAACAATTGTCATTTTAAGACAATGTATAGCTTTTGCTTGGTTTAAGAAGGTCGTCACACATTTTTTTCTAAGTGTATCCATTATTATTTTAATGTTGATGAATGATTAAGAAATGTGTCAACTTATATTTATACTGCAATGAAACTGTAACACAATGATGAATCAATTAGAGTTCATAAGCACTCAAGTGAACTGAATAAAATAAACCAGAAAAGTTTCAGTTCCGTTTTGCTTATTAGTGTTTGTACAGTAATCATTAATTGTGAGGCATGAAATGTTGATGGTGAATTCTATTCTATTGTAAGTTTGTTTTTTTGTTTATTTTTGCTATCTTAAAACAATTATCATTGAAGTTTTAACTTTTCTCACATTTTTTGAGGGAAGTTAAGGCAATCACATTTTTTCATAATCCATCTGCCAGTAATTCTGACACTGACTGTTTACAGCAATGTGGTTAATGCTATCCTGAGTAGTAGTATTTGTGTCTCCACTGTTTCTCGACAGTGGCATGCAAAAAGAATTTGGACAGCACCACAGTAGCTGTACATGTTGATGAGATCTACTGCAAATCGTGCTATGGCAAGAAATATGGTCCCAAAGGTTATGGTTATGGTGGTGGAGCAGGGACTTTAAGTATGGACACAGGTGAAGGACTGGGAATCAAACCAGCAGAGTAAGTTATTTTTATACCAGAAGTTTGGAAGGTGCTCATCTTTACCCTATGCAGTAAGTAATGCAACATATTTTTTCACATAGTCAAGCACCACATCGTCCCACCAACAACCCCAATGCCTCCAAGTTTGCACAGAAGTTTGGCAGTTCAGATGTGTGCCCTCGCTGTGGAAAAGCTGTCTATGCAGCAGAGAAAGTGATCGGAGGTGGTAACGTACGTTACTTTTCTCTCATCAGTTTTTTCAATTCTGTTTTACAAACAGGCTACAATACAAAAAACCTGCTTTAACTGATTTAAAATGCAACAGTGCAAACAGTAAATATTCACCCAAAACACACATAATTTATGGAGGATGGTTTTGCATTCAGTATATAAAGATAGATGTCAGCTAAATGGATTAAGTTTTTTAAAAATGCCCTTGTGTTTTTCAAGTCATGGCATAAGAGCTGCTTCAGATGTCTGAAGTGTGGAAAGAGCCTGGAGTCAACCACCTTAGCCGATAAAGACGGAGAAATCTACTGCAAAGGTCTGTCAAAAAGATTTTTAAAAATCCATACACAAAATTCAAATCCAAATACATATATACCGCTCACAAAAATGAGGGAATATTTGAAAATGAATTTGAAGAATACGCTGTCAGTGTGTTTGAACAGTTTTGGATGACCATACACTAAATACTCAATGTGTGGCACCCTCATCCAGTTTAACATGTTTCTGTTCACCCCTTAAATATGTCACTTACTTGAAATCACAATAATTGAGTTTGCATCTCATTTGCGCAATCGAACAACTTTCTTTAACCTTCCATTTGATTTTCTGATGATCTTGTTTAATTAAATAAAACAGAATGCTTTTTTTATTTAATAGCTTCATATTAATTTTTAATATCCCCTACTTTTTGTGAGTCAGTGCACATATACCTAACTATTATACCTATGATCAATTTAGAGTTGATACCTACTTTGCAAGCTGGTCTGCTAATTTGGATGTTAGAAATAAAGATGAAAACCACCCCATTCCAGTCACCTGAAAACTGCAGGCCCAGCTCCCATTTGAGTAATAGTGAGACTTGAACATCCATCAGGCAACTTCAAATTAGCATAGGATGCAACAACCTGAAACTGATCTTATGAGATTGGAATATGTACATCATACATAGGCGTGCTTTAAATATGCAGCATGCAAGATGGCAATATTCCCAGTAGACTAATGGAAATTAGGTTCCACTTTCCAAGAACAATATATAACTGAATATACATATTTGACTGTACTACAGTACTATATTAGCTATGATGAATGTAATTATATGGGTGGTATATGGTAGTGATAAAGAAATACACTGGAGTATTAATACACATAACATTATCATTTGCTTTGAATTCACAGCTTGCTATGCCAAGAACTTTGGGCCAAAAGGTTTTGGATTTGGCCAGGGAGCTGGGGCTTTAGCCCATGCCCAGTAGAGCAGCAGACTGCAGAGGATTAACACCATACACCTCACCTACCACACACCTTAATGCTTGCATTTTACACATGGAAATGATTTAAAATCTTTATAGTTTCATTAAAGGAGCGACATTTTACATGGAACAAGTACCAGAAGCAGCATGATGCCTTCCCTGCTGGGTTTATTAAAACAGACGATTGCCTTGTGAAATGTTTTTCAGCCACTTTAATGGGATATTAAATTTTTTCTTCAATCATTTTTACAATAATAAACTATCAATCTTAATTTGTAATAATAATAATATAATAATTAATATAATTTATTACAGTTTTTTCTTGTTTGAACCTAGTGAGCAGTGAGTTATACAATTTATTTTACAAAGGCTTTCTCGGTGTACCTTAGTGTAAATCTATCTACTACAGATTACAGACTAATTATAATAATAATAAACTTATGTAAAATCAATTAGAAATCAGATATATTTATTCTACAAATAAGTAGATGAACAAAAACAGAATGCTCCTCACAAAATGATTTAAAAAACCACTTGGGCTTATGTGTGGGAAAGGTGATGCCACTAGAGGGCGCAACATCAAACAGTTTTTTTTAGGTACATGGCCGGTCAATGATACATCATACTGATGTATATCTCTACCAACCAGCTACAGTATGGCTGACGATGACTTTGAAATGAGATAAAATGAGTGTGTTCAGAGTCACAATGCGTGTGCACAAAGGTATATCCAATTAGACATGCAACTATGTGAAGAATGGTTAGCATCCAGTTCCTATTAAGTGCCTATTAAAATCTGCATAGCACAACAAGATGTATGAGGGCATTCAGGCTAAAAATAAACTTGACATGATGGGAATAATGAGACACCTAGGCAATTTCCAGGCAAGGTTTACTAGGAGAATTAAAGACACACTTAGCTATTTATATGTCGAGGCCTACAGTTTATAGGAAGCACAAGTAAGGAATGCCAGTATGTTGCTTTATAATATGCAAGAATTGTTTGGTCATTATTTTAAAAAGAATAAGTAACTATCACTGACAAACCATCTTATGCATGATTTAGCACTTAGCTTACCTGGACACAAGCATCACTCATTTAATTTCCTTATCAGCTTAATCCAATTCAGTGTGGAAGGGGGTCGATGAGTAACAAGCTGTAGAGAGTGCAAGGCAGGATCCAAGCCAAGACAAAGCACCAGCATATTGCAGGACACACACGCACATTGTTTTTAGTGCAAAACAATTCTCAGTAATCAGTTTCTCTGCATACTTTATTAGTCTCCTTTTGCCCTGTTCTTCAGTGTTCAGGAGCCCCATATGACCCCCACAAATAAGATTCCACTTGAGTGATAGGTCGAATCATTCTCCGCACTGCAGTGACACTGAAACACCTCTGGATTGAGACACTGCTGGACTGATAATAGACCACCAACCAAAAATGTCCAGCCACCAGTATGCTCTAGGCATTCCGTGAGCACTGATTAAGAACTAGAGGATGAACACATACTGTGCAGCAGATGAGTTGCTGTGTCTGATTTTCATTTACAAGATTGGGAAATATTATAGGTGTGTCTAACAGAGCACACAGTGAGTAAACACTGTTTAAAAAACCCAGCAGCAATGATGTGTCTGATCCACTCTTGGCAGCACAACGCACACTAATACACCACCACCACATCAATGTCACTGCAGTACTGAGAATAATCCACCACCGAAATAGTACCTGTGCTGGTCATGTGGGGGTCCTGACCATTACAGAACAGGAGAGTAACAAAGTATGTAGCGCAACAGATGGACCAAACACTATAAACGTAGAATGCTGATATACTGGGCA
>JAUZSU010118865.1:0-18796 GCA_034780255.1 Parotocinclus maculicauda
ACAATTTGAAATAAGGTTGTAACGTAACAAAATGTGGAAAAAGTGAAGCGCTGTGAATACTTTCCGGATGCACTGTAGACTCACATTGACAAACCAATGCATATACCATCAGCAGCCACAAACTGCACCACAAACTGCCATATGTCATCTCATACACTTAAACAGGTCACTCACTCCATTATTGATAAATTTTCTGCTGAGAAAAGACAGGTAGCAGAGACAACACACATGGCAGAAGCAGTGTGATGAAGAACTGCAGTCATCCTCAATGCCTTCTCTCTAAACCTACCTCATCCTATCAAAAAGAGAGCAAATCTGTCTACTGATCATTCCCTTACTGTTTCTCGGTCTCTCTCGCTCTTACACTGTCCATTCAGTCTTGCTGTATCCCAGCAGCACCTGCTGTGGGTGGTCTGGCGAGGTGGAACGACTTGATATTAGCTCCGAAATTAGCAGCACCGGCTCGTTAAAGAGCTGGCATGCTTGCGGCAGGAGAGACATGGTTAATGGCATAAAAGCCTCCATCACCTGGGAGCCACACAATTACTTGAGCCAAGGCTTGTACTTGCCACATCTCCATCTGAACCCCCCCAACCCCACACACTCTCTAACTCACATACTCTCACACACACACACACACACACACACACACACACACACACACACAACCAAAATCTCTTCAGACAGCTCACTTCTCTCCTCTTGGCCTCTGGCCAACCCAGGAGAGGCAGAGAATGAGATCTCTCTTTCTCTCTCATACTGTCTTTCTCTTTATCCCTGACATGTTGCTCTAAATCATGTCTTGACTGACAGCAAGATATACATAGGCTCCAGCAACTTTGAATCCTGACTTTATAGCATAGTAATGACACTGATGCTGTTATGTGCAATGAAAACAAGAATTGTGTAATAGGGGTGAGACAATGCACCCTGCTCACGATTTGATTTGATTCATGATACTGAGTTCATGTTCAATTGTCACGTGATTTTCTTCCTTTTATGTCTGAAGTGTAAACAAGGCAAAACAATGTATGTTTTCTTGAAAACGCTTTGAAACAAAAACCTTTAGTCCCTTGCAGTTAAAAGACTAAATAAATCAAATGTTCTATTGTACACTGCTTCAAAAAATGCCCCAATTTTTGTATACATCAAATAACCAAATAAAAACATTCCTTTTTCATTTCTGAAGAGCAATATAAAGTAATGTCTACATTTCATACATAAAAAAATAACAAATAAATATTCTGCTGCCATTAAAATAAAATATTATAAGGGGGGTTATAAATGTGTATGGAAGCATGATGTATGATTGCACACTCTGGTCTTTAAAAAAATGCAACTGCTTTAGATGGCATAATAAACAGAACGCATGTGACATTGTCAGTCTCTACGATGCACATGGTGGCATTTTTGCATCATTACACCCCTAATATGTAATGATTAAAAGGTTTCTGCCCTATGATGGCAATATATAATCATGCAACAAGAAGGGCAGTTTCTTCACTGAATTGTGGCAGACAGCCTTACTGTCATTCTTTTTGCACAGTTACTGCAGAGGTAAATTCAGTTATGCAGTATGTTCTTAAGGCATATGACTGATTTCTCTTGGCCAAGTATGATCTATTTTTATGTAAATATCAGAAAAAGGAAAGCTATATAAAGATAAAACACCAAGTTAGGTGGCTTAATTAACTGAAAAATAAAAGACTGATATGCCGGCTTACAAAAACAGCACAGGTACTGGTGGTGACCGGTGTCTGTTGATTTGAGCACTTTTATGCCGTTTTTGCTGCATATGGGGTGGGGTGGGGGTGGGTGACTCAACAGCTTTGAGTAAACAGGGACTCAATTGAGTCCAAAAGAGTAAAAGCTATTCAGAAGAACAAAATTGTCAAAGGTGGGAGAATCAGGGCATTAACCTAGTAGCAGTTGTACAATATTGATCTGCACCTTGCAACACGTCACTTGTGTTTCACTTATTTGTTTGAATGTATGTGACTGCATAATAAAGCTGCAATGTTTGTATATGTGTTGTTCACCTTGTGCACTTCATCAGCAATGCCAAGAAAGCATCACCACTGGAAAAGGCAGAAACATCAGGAGTGTCAGTGGAAGGGCATGCTGGGAAGCAAACCCCTACAGCACTGCCACTCTAATTATCCACCATAGCTCTTGGAGGCATTGAGTTGCATGAAGTAACTGTAGACCCTGTGCTGGTATAACAGCACCAGGGCAAGGCAGCAGGAAGGGCACCCCACATCCCAAAACAGTGAGCGGTGTCCTGATCAAAGCCTGGCACAATGGACTCCATGCCAGGTCGGGTGCACAACAACCTGTACAAGACATCCACGCTCAATAATAAATGAGAGGAACATTTGGACGTAATTGGCTGTGGAGAGGCGCCCACCTCTCTACCAGGGGAGCTTGTTTGTACAAAGCAACAGAAGCTAAATAATTGATGCTCAATGCAGAGCTTCCCTTAGATTGCCTCAATTCAGTACATGCTCCAACTTCAGCTGTTGTGCTTGTGATGATGATAATCATTGTTTAGAAAACAAGGTGGAGAAAGTTGAGAGGAAGAGCGAGAGCCTGAAAGAGAGAATCTATCATTGCTGTTTTTCAGCCCAAGCTGCAATGACCTGCTCCATAACAACAATAATCATGAAAAATGTGCCCAGGACAACTTGTCACTGAAAGTTGGCTTGTTTAATGGCTGTTCCTTTTTTCAGATTATGCCTGCCTCTGATGTTCCATATGTCTCAGAAATTGCTCCCACCTGCATTTTCTCTTCCTGCGTAGGCAGTGGTCATGGTAAATTTGTACAGAAGCACTATATAAGGATTAACCCTGAAATGCTAGATCTGAGCGTTTAGGTTATTTTATGCTGACGGAGGAACATTTTGTACAAGGGAGACACTATTCAGTCTGTTTACACAGAGTTTTTTATTTAGCCCAGCAGGTTTACTTCCAGAGCATTTGTTTACTGGTGTTATGTTTTATTATCAGGTTTGTTGCATGTACAATTCATATATTGTGTCCATAAACATTGGGGCAGACAGTGTACAGGTTGCTTTGATAAAATGGCAGGCTGAAATGGCAGTTATCGGAACTCTAATCAGAATTCATATCGTTAACACACTCCCAGCCTTTCTCTGACCTTACAATATCACCTATAATATTATCATATTGCTGTTATAAAGGATATTGCAGGCTCTGCTCTATAGGAATTTGGCATTATTGCTTTTCTGACCAGGCCAATATTGCTATGATGGACAGATATGACACAGGACATTTCAAGTTAAGGCACTCCCAGTAATAGCACTATAACAAATTAAGACAAACACCAATGTTTTATAGTGTGAAACAATTTTAGGACTTAAAATAATTATAACTATAAAACAAGCACATTGCCATTTTGAAATTTAAAGTTCCATTCAGATTTCTGATTAATAATATAGCACTGAATCCCAGCAGTGCCTTCCATGCTGGTTGGCCATCGCATAAAGGCAAGGATGGCTTGGTCTAAGGGAAAGGAAGCAGGTTGGGGATCATTCCCTGCACCGCACCAGTTCTGTAATGGACTGATATTCCATTCAGTGCAACGTAGTCTCTGGGGATGGGCACCGTAGCCTCATTCTACCTTGTCCAGGGCCAAACAGCGATAGTAAATAAAAAACAAACAAATAAATAAAAACAATGAAAAATAAAACAAAAACACAATCACGCACACAGCTGCATTTCCTAACTGAGTTTCAGAATGATGCCATGCCAAGGCGGATTAGCCATTTAGTACATGGGAATACTTTCTATGTGTCTGTCACTTGCTTGCAAGACTTTGTTTAGGGGAAGCCACATTATGAGGCTCTAACGAGCAGTTCTATGCTGAAATGAAGCACAGCCATTATGCAATTGTTTTCTTAAAAGGCCATTGTGAGTGATTAGAAAAACAGTCAATTACAATTATGCCTTAGGTTTGGGTGAGGAGGGGGCTTAGTCAGTTATGTTTTTGGAAGCTCCGCCTTAAAAAGCTACAGACTCACTGGGACTGCAGGCATTTGTTGCTAAACCTTTTCATTCTGCCAAACAAATTGCAGACCAGAATAACAGAAAAAACAACTATATAAAAAAGCTCAGTCCATTTTCTAAATCCATTGTCTGGATTCAATTGAAAGCAGACCTGATCTGGAAACAGTTGCAGAGATTCAGAGGCACTGGGTTTGGGTGGTCTGTGTACCAATTCCAGTGATCATATTATATAAAATCTGGTATATTAGTTGTCCTGTAAATTTACACTAATCACCAGACTTATTTCCCAGCAAACAGTTGGGTGTCTGGATTTTTTTAACTTAAATTTACAAACAAATCATTTTAGGGCAGGTGCATTTCCCTGAGACACCAGCAGGTCCACATGCAACAGCTTTCAGTGTGGAAATAAATTACTTAAACTTAAACTTAAATTGAGATATTTGTAAAACCAAAAAGTTAAAAAATACATCTAACATAAGTGCAAGAGAACTAATGACTGGGCTTGTTTTATGTGATTTTAATCAGTAGGATTGTGGCAAGTATATAGGATTTATTACACTAGTTGTTGTAATGGTGAGATATGAAATCAGCATTAAAACATCAGTATAAAGAAAATTAATCAGATTAGGTTCCCAGGAAAAAAAGTCATAAAGAACTTAAACTGGCTTCCAACAACCACACTTCTGTTTAGGCAATGCACTGGCGAGTGAACCCAGTAGAACTGAAAGAAAGAACACAATGTAATCTGCCCCATCACAGCAAGTTTCTAGTCCTTAACTTCATAATTAATCACTGAATCACCCTTACTTACAAATAAGTAATGCTGTACATGGTGAAGGTAGGTGCAAGCAACTAAATCTGCTATACTATGCTGAGAAACACTGACTCAGCACAGAATTTGATTTCTCAGACTCAATACCCTGACATCTATTCAATATACTGGAATCTAGGTGAATGGAGAGGGAGCCGGGGTTAACATGTTATTGAAGTAATTCAGATATTGCAGGTATGTTTAGTGGGGTTTAACAGTAGAAGCAATGCTAGTCACTTTCTCTTCATTATATAACACTGACAATGTCCAGTGCAGTGTGTACATTAGTGAAACAAATGCTCATAATCCTAAGACTATTTAGCCAAAGAACAGACTCTGTAATGCTCTCATCTCTCCTGTGTCTGGCAGGTTGACTGCTGAAAGTTTAAATCTTTGGGCTTGAATATGATTAAGAAGCTAAATTAAAATGTAAACATGACTGACAATAAAGTGGTCTTGGTTCACATGTGAATAAGCTGTCAGTATTGATAGAGAGGCTAGGGGAGATGGCCAAAAGAATTGAGTTAGTGTGTGTGTGATGTATATGAGGACAGTACAGCTGGTTGAGCTCTTAATCACACTGCTTAAATACACTGTATACACCGTCCGCACTTATTTTAGTCCGCTTGGCTTATCTAAAATGAATTGGTGACTACCTGCCTGAAACTGATTGTGAGGGAAAAGGTACAACATACTGCTTCGTTCTGTCTTTTCAAACTACCATGAATCGTACTCTACTTTTGAGCCAGAGGCCAGATAGAGTGGAAAAAAACGATGTAAAAGGGAGTCTGCAGCATGTGGGAAATTGCCTGAAATTTTCAAGATGGCGAGAAAGTGTGATAGCAAACACATGAGAACAGAGAGGAAGACCGAACACACAAAAACACACCGTATTTCCTGGCAGCCTACAATTACAGGTTTCAGCCTTTTGTTTCCGCAGACACATTCATGACTCACGGGAATACATCAAACATAGATGTATGAACAATGTGCTAAATGCACTTATCCACACAATGCTAAGAGATCCATTCACACAGCTTGATAAGTAACATATCCATTCTCACTACTGTGTAATTTCATATAGGTTGAATGCATGTATTGTTATTGACAAGAGGTAGAAATTAAACATTCTATTTACATTGCGTAGAGAAAGACATAATTTTTAAGTCCACAGAGCACAATGGGAAGATTGCCAATATGAAAAATAGATGTTTTGCTCTGGGTCAGGTGTTTCAGCTTTTTGAAATAAACATATTTCTTAAATAAAATCCATAGTTAGTCAAGAATGCTGGTTAATCTCAATTTATCTAAAGCCTGTGAAGTCTAGCATTTTTGCAGCTATTGCGAGTGAAAGCGTGATTAATCCTTGTATCTGTGCCAGCGGGCCTCACTAATGGACATGGCCATTAAAGAAACTGAGTAGCAGGACAAGGTAACTCATTTGCTGGACGAAATAAGTGGTTTGATTTCGATTCCATCTTTCAATTCCCACTTCCGAGTTTCTCAAAAGTTGTTTTGACTTTAATCATCATAACAAGATGATTTCTAACTTTTAATTACAACTGAAAGTGCATGTGCTGTGGGCATCTTACAAAGCAGAAAGTGCTAGTTTGAAGTCCACTAGATTAAATAAGATTAGGTTAGTGTACCCTCTGGATTGATTTATGCATCTGCTTAGAGAAGATATATTTTCATCAAAAAGTGCAATCATTTAATGTATCTGAACCACATATAAAACAATACACACACAAAACCTTTAGATATGTATTTATATGATCTAAAAAACATTAAAATGTGAATATTTAACACTAGAATGGCTAAAGTGATCAAATTTAATCACTAGGCAAAAAATCCACTCACTGGCCCATCCTGCTGTGAAGCGTTTAGGGACTATTGTCTTGGTAATGACACATCACATTGGAAGCTGTAGTAACTGCATCAAGAATCTGGAGTCTCAATGCTTCCTCTGTAATGCTCACACTTACATTTTCACTTCCTAATAATAATAATAATAATATACAAGCTATTGTGGATAGTAAACACAGTAAAAGTACATACATGCAACATACAACAATATTATTTAGATTTATAGTTTTAATTATTTAAAGAAAATATAATTAAAAACAGCTACAGGGACCCTTCTGTCTACTCTATATATAAACACACAAATGGCACACACCACAACATCAACTGCAGCCTCTCTGTCAAGCAATTATATAACAAAAGTTAAATGATAGCCCTTTGATAGTTTGCAGAAAGCAAGGGGCATGTCATTGAAAATTTGAAATTTCAGATATTCTATTGTGAATTAGCACCTATTCTACCATTATGAACATTTGCCAAAATTACACACCACATTTCTACAAATATATTTTGATGTTTGGCTATACGCAGTGATGAAAATTTGCAAACACTTTTAGAATTTTCTGCAATTAAAATATCATCAAATTTATACAGAAGACATAAAAGTAGATATAGAACACAATTAAATACATGAGACAACAATATTATTCCTGGTGAGTAATGGTGAAGTAAAATGATCCAATATCACATAGCTGTGAGAGAGACATTTTGTGCCCCTAAAGGATTAATTAAAGGAAGGCGTTTTAAATCAATCGGATTATTAGGTCAGAGCAAATAATTTATTAAAGTCAGATCTTCACCACGTGTGTCACAAGTTTATCTTGGCAAGAAGAACGGAGATTTCTGAGAACCTCAGGAAAAAAGGTTTATTAGGCTGAAAGAAGTGACAAAATCCCATAGGAGTTTGTACTCCATCAATCCATAGTCTGACAGATTACATACCAATTACAGTCTGATACATTATATTATAAAAAGTATTTAATGCAACATATTTAATGAAAAATATTAAATTATGTGTGCTATGCGTGTGCACATGTGTGTGTTTTAGGCCCCCATATTAAGCTGTAGCTTTTACATTTAGTTGGCAGACTGTCCATTTTCTCCCTCCTCTGCTGGCATGGTGGTTACTAAGGAGTTTGGGCTGTGCTGGTGACAGTATATTGGGTGTATCATTGGCTCATTACCAGTGTACGCTTACCCTCTACATTATCCCTATAGATAAATAGTGCATATTAGCGTAAATTGTCATTGGTATCATTTTTGTAACAGGAGAAGTGTTCAAATAAAAAATCTTAAATTATGAATATAATAAATGTGATTGCAGTCCATGTCACATTCTCTCTATTCCTGATTAACTGCCACATTTGTACACCCACAATATAACACAATATAAACCATAAAGAATTACATATATAAGCATAAAACTATTAATGTTTTTTTTTTTAGTGGCTGCAGTAACACTAATAGATTTGTTGTAGATTTATGGAAAGGGAGACCAGGTAAACATTACATCCAGAGAACACGCGGGTTAAACCGGCGCTCATGAATTGTTCAGATTCAGTGAGTAATAACACTGCACTTTGGCTCCTATGATAAAGCCAGTTGTAAAGTGAGAAACTGGGAGCAGATTCTCCACTCTGTAAACCACAGTGACTGTGATGTTCCCTGGCTTTAATAAGCACATCTCACTGTGGATGCTGCTAAGCCGAGGTGCTTTGGCACTGTGTGTAATATTGCAGTAGGAGGAGGGTGCTCTTGCAAATCGAGAGGCCATTACCTGCACTGGCATGCATTTCCAAGCACAGGCCTGCTAGTGTCCATGTTTATTCATGAAACAAATGGCAAGACCTGCAAGGTGACTACCTGTCAGGAGCTGGCAGCCTTGCCCAACTCTCCACGAGTCCAGCAGTTAGATAAGAGAAGCTCTTTGCTGTGCACAGGTGAGGACTTTATATTTGACTAATTTAAAAACATTATAAAGACCAGGTTTTAATGTCTAAGTTCTACACTTACTAGGTTCCTGCACAAATAGCTCAACTGAGAAGTGAAGTGCCAGTAAAATATCATGATTCTGACTCATTTATTCAATTCATATACGTTTTGACTAAAAATTGGGGTCATCATTGATTAAAGATCCTACATTTTACTCATACTGCATGCACTGAAATCATTATAGAGCTGGCATAGTAACTGTCATCCATGTTTAGGCATAGTTATACAATAAAAGTTTCAAAATCATTAGAAAGGACCTTTTAAAATGACTATTCATCAAACGCTTTATTAAGAGCTACTTAGTCATTCAATCATTAAGCCATTTTTGTTCTGACAGTTATAAAGAACTAGATATGACCAACACAATCCCTAATGTGGAGGGTAAGTGTACACTGTTAATGAGCCAATGATACACCTTATATACTCACCTAATATAAACTCCTTAGTAACCACTATGCCAGCAAGGGAGGGGGAAAATGGTTTAAGGGGACAGTCTGCCAACTAAATGTAAAAGCTATAGCTTATTATGGGGGCCTAAACACCCATGCGCACACACGCATGCACACACACACAATTCAAATTGTGCCCCATTAGCCACTTTCCCTCCCTGGTATTTGACTCGTTAGTGTTACAAGGCTTTAAGTGTGAATGGGGAGCAGGTGTATTAAATTTGGTGTTATCACACTCTCTCATACTGGTCACTGGAATTTTTACATGGACATAATGGCAAAAAAAACTCTGAGGATCTTACAAAAATGTTGCTCTACATAAAGATAGCCTAGGCTATAAGAAGATTGCCAACACTCTGAAAGTGAGCTGCAGCATGGTGGCCAAGACCATATAGAGGTTTAACAGGACAGGACAGAACAGGCCTCACCATGGTCGATCAAAGCAATTGAGTGCATGTGCTCAGCATCACTGGCTTTTGAAAATATATGTAGGAGTGCTGCCAGCATTGCTGCAGAGGTCAAATTGGTGGGGGGTTAGCCTGTCAGTGCTCAGACCATACGTCGCATACTGTATCAAATTGGTCTGCATGGACGTTGTCCCACAAGGTGGCCTCTTCTAAAGATAATGCACAAGAAAACCCCCAAACAGTTTGCTGAAGACTAAGGAGATGGATCAGTGGAACCATGTCCTGTGGTCTGATGAGACCAATATAGATTAATTTAATTCAGCTGTCGTCAAGCGTGTGTGGTGGCAACCAGGTGAGGAGTACAATGACAAGCGTGTCTTGCCTACGTCCTGGTTTGGTTCTGCATGAGTGCTGATTCAGTGTTTATGAGGAGCTCCAGTTCACTGAGGGAACCATTATTGTTAACATGTACTGTGACATGCTAAAGCAGAACGTGATGCTCTAGCAAACTCCATGCCCAAGAGAGTTAAGACAGTGCTGGAAAATAATGGCCACACAACATATAGACATTTTGGGCACAATTTAGCCATTTTTACTTAGGGGAGTACTCACTTTTGTTGCTAGTGGTTTAGACATTAATGTTTGTGTGTGCTATTTTGAGGGCACAGCAAATTTATATTGTTATACAAGCTGTAGACTAAATACTTCACATTGTATCAAAGTGTCATATATTCAGTGTTGTCCCATGAAAATATATAATAAAAAAGTTGCAAAAATGGGAGATGTATACCATCATGTTTCAAGATATGTAATAGCTTATGGAATAAGCTTGTTTTCCTGAAATGCTTTTCCTTTTTCACATATGCATTTACGTTTAGTCATTACATTTATGTCATTTAAATGTATGTCATTTAGCAGACGCCCTTATCCAGAGCGACTTACAATTAATACAGTCTTACAATCCAAGCAATGTTGGGTTAAGGGCCTTGCTCAGGGACACAACTGTGGCAGCTTTGGCAGCGGTGGGGTTTGAACCCTGGACCGTCCAGTACCTTAACCACTAGGCCACCACAGACAAATCTCACCTCCCCCATGCTTCCACTGTTAGGATTCTGAGCAAGTATTAGACAGATGTTACTATGGTGGTTATGAACATCAGTCTTATATATATATAATGTAATAAATATATAAACTAAGTTATTGGTAATACCCTGGTTCTATCAAACTGCCACTGTTGAACCTTTGAGAAAGGTTGATCCTGGTCAGTGACACACAGTGTTGGGTTTTGTCAAAAAACACTTGACATGGGACACGTATTGACTATGGTGACGTGCAAGACATCACACACAAGATAAAGCAGGAGCAGGAAGAGTGAGATGAACACAGGGGGGACTATGCACATTGAGGGTTGTATAATTCAATCCTGATTTGTTCGAACTGTGCAACATACAAACTCCGTGATGCCTAACGACATGGACGGTTGATTTTGGTGTTTTGACGGGGAAACTCACATAAATGTAGATGATTTCCCATACAGTCTCCTATCGGCTGCTGCTTGGTTGGTAACCTTGTCAACCTCTATTAAGTTCAGTTCAGTACAACATTCATGAAGGTTTTCCTGGATATAAAATTGTTCTGTGTATACGATTTCCTGCTACTTCAGGTGTAGAAAGGGATCTGTATTAAATGGCAGCAATTCAGTCTTATTTAACCACATATGGAAAACACTAATGCTGGATCTTGTACGTTGAATAGCCAATCTGTCCTTGAAATACACACCACACAGCTGCTTGGGGTCTTTTTCAATTCTGGACACCTCTCAATTCTCCCCCTACTCTCTGGAATGGCAACAACATCGACTCAGACGAACAGGGATCCATCAAGATTTATTCCCCCAGATTGCACGTAATTCACCCCCAACTCACTGAGAAGCAACAACAATAACCTTTAAATTTTTGCTCTCTCCAACTCTTTTTGCTGCCTCTTCACAGAGTGTTTCGAACTGTTCATGTGCCTTCCTAGAAGCAGCCAGCTCTTCTACGAACCCAGCAAAATGTTTACATGTACTGTATCACTCTGGTCTTAGCCAAACTTCAGAAGTTATGCAGCTATACCGAACATGAAATAGAACAGTGGGACTTTATGGTAGAGCAAACATGTAGTGTATCTTGTTTTATATATATATATACACACACCAGTCAACCAAAACATTAAAACCATGCGCATATAGATTAACAAATGCTGATTACATGAGATAACGAGAAGTTACAGACGGTTCATGCACAGTCTGTTCTTGGAGTCGACATATTGC
The DNA here is from genome assembly GCA_034780255.1 of Parotocinclus maculicauda. NCBI lineage: Eukaryota > Metazoa > Chordata > Actinopteri > Siluriformes > Loricariidae > Parotocinclus > Parotocinclus maculicauda. Next base: position 11,860 of record JAUZSU010118865.1, read on the forward strand.
ATGTGGAAGGAATGTGCAGGAGAAAGACCGAAGTGACTTTAACAAGGGACAAATTGCTGGCTGGTTCTGAATATCTCCTGACTGAACAACAAGGCTTGAAGGGTACACACAGTAAACAGTGATAAATTCCTATAACCAGTGTTCTGAAGAGGGATAAAATAAAAACTAGTAGCAGGGTGTAGGCACCCATGGCTTATTAATACCTGAGAGAAAATGTTTATTTACTTGTCCAAGCTATAAATTGCTGCAAGAATTACAAATTCACCAGTGTAAGCTTGACAATCATGAAAAAGGGATTAATTGAAAGCTCAATGGTAATGGATTGGTCATTGGTAATGGATTGGTCATTTAGCTGTGTGAAACAAGAACACTAACAAGGTGTTTAATTGTTTGTAGCTGAAAAGCAAGAGTCATCTTGAACATAAAAGCTGAACCTACATATTGACGGCACTATAGTGATCCTTTGAGGTTTAGCATTTTGTCCTGTAATCAACTTCCTTTTGTTCCCACAGACTAATACTTTTGTTATTGTTAGCACTTATGCAGGCAGCTCATTTCAAGTTCTCCAGAGACCCTGTGACGTATAGGTAAGTCTATGTAAACACCAGTAGGGATCCTGACCACTTTCAACTGGCAAGAGCTAGAGGAGGTAGGAGGTAGCTGATGGTGAATCCAACACTGTGGGAAAAGTTTCTCTTGATCTGTTCCAGATACTGAGGCTTTACTTCATTTGGCATAACATAGTGGAGTTTGGTCTTCTGGCTCAGAATTCCCATTCTGTCAGCAGAGACGGAATGGAGTGACCCAAGTCCTGGTTATTGCATACACGGAAGACAGCTGTGTACATGTGATGAAAAGAAATGCTATCCATTCCAAATTGCCCAATTTACCTGATCCAAGCATGAGTACTAGCTGACAGCAAGACGAGAAACCGATTAAAGTAGAAGAGAGAAAACAACGTATAAACTAACATTCTGTAAAAGTTTAATACAGTCTTTGGTTCTTTCAGCATTTTATGAATGGTTCTATAAAAAAGACGTGTTGATGTTAAAATAGGTCAAAGGATCAAAATTTGTGGGTACCAATTTTAAATCTTTGTGGCACCAACAAATGATCATGGTTCAATGATCATCAAGTAAAACGATTTCTGAGAGAATACAGAATAAAAATTTTCTCTCAGTGATTCCATGACTTTGGTCTCTTTGTAGATTGTGAGCAGCGCTGTGTTTGTAATTCCGGCCTTAAACCAAAAGACTTAAGTGATTTCATAATTGCAGAATTTTCAGTGTCAGAGTAAAATCGTGAGAGTCTTGCTAGAGTTGCATCACGCTTACGTCATTTCATTTGGTATAATGTGTCAGGATATCTATCTTAAGTCTTAAGCAGCAGTGAAGCAAGCGAAGAAATGTGTTGTTGTTTCCCTAAGCCCAGCTGGCAGAGGGAACTGCACTGAATTGATGCTGAAGAAACAGCTGGAAGGACGAGAAATTGTAGTCCCAGAGGCACTGTCATACTTACCAAAACCTGTCTGCCATGTACATTTCTGTTGTGGGACATCTAGAAAATCAAATATCAGCCAACTGAAATCCATGAAGCCATAGAGCCTCATTTCTTTGTTGTTCATCTGGATGATTGGTGTATCAGAAGTATGCATAACTGCAGAGAAACAGTATGCAAGAATAGGCAAAGACACCCAACACCATGATCATAATGCAACAGATGTTTGTCCTCCTTACCCTTCTTTACAGGCTTTCAAACTGCCTTTGGAGCATGACTACTGTTGCAGCCAAAACTGTCTGCTGGATTCGGTTGAACAAGTAAAAGCACAATAACCATACCAGGTTCTCATGTTGGTTTCTCATCATACCAGTGAGAAAAACACAAGATATGACTTTTACAATATATTTTTTTATCAGGGTGTCCCAGAGCACAACCGATATTTGGTGTGTTTTAGGTTGGACGTTTGTGCAAACAGGCACATGACTAATGAAACGAGTTTTCAATGCTATCGAACTAGGGTTTGATTGTTTTTATTTTTTGATTATTCTTTTTTATGGTCTTTAACAAAAACAAGGACAAGTCCCATGGGTTCCAGGGTACACTACACATATTCTACGAAAGCACATCGCCTGTTCCTAGGGAAACACAACACTTTGAAGAATAATTATGCGTGAATAATCAAATACAAAATTCCACAATCAAGTAATGGAGCTTTAATGACAAAACCTGGCAAAGTTTCAAACAGATGCTTTGAAATAATGGGACCTTTCTTTAAGTAAGTGGTAGCATTATACACATGGTCAATGTGGCATATGCAAAAGCTTGGGCAATCCTGGTGAAACAACATTTACTTAAAATAATATAAACATTTCATTAATATACACTTAAACATTTTTTTAAAATGATTACAAGCCAATTAAGCTTTAGGATTTTACTACTGGATCCTATGCAACGGTTTACAAACTTTTTCATATGTTTTAACAGTTATGCATATAAAGTGTGTCATATTTAAGTTTGCTTCCCACTAAGTCTCTTGTTTTATTACGTATAATTCATTACATATAGAGATGACAACTTTAAAGAAACTCTGTAGACTTCAGCTTTATTTTTGTCTTTTTCATGATGCCACACTCTTCCTTTGTAGTTTGAGGACCAATGTTGCCCCGAAATCCCTTTTGCGTCTGTGGTTTCCTGCAGTCATCCATCTGTGTGAGCTTTTCAACAGCTTCCAAAAAGGAAAATGCCAACCAACGTGGGATATATTTATATTTCATCTAGAAATGTCAGTTTCTGCCTTTCAACACACAATACTTCTACTGAACAAATGATCATCATTGCACAAGTTAAAATGTCAGTGGTCTGTTGCATGACAATCAAAAATTATGACCTTGTGTCCTGACCATTACTGTTTAAAAGTTTTCAAACATTGCATAAGGTTCCTGTAGTCTCTCTGATGACCTAATTACCTCGCAGAGAAGGAGGGAGCAAGAGTCCTGACCTCAAAGGAAGCTCTAGTAGCTGATAAAATGATGAGGAAAAGGAAGTGTTCTCTCTTATTACATGCAACTATCAAAGAGGGTCTTCTGGGACAATACACAAGACAATGGTCAACCAGGATGTTCCTTATCTCTAAAGTCACATTACTTCTTCACCAGTCTAGTAGCATCAGGGTTTAGCCCTGATATGTCTTACCAACAGAGCTGCAATGCCATGAGAAAGCCCAAGATGTGATTCACTTCTGAGGGCTATTTGTTCAAATTGTCTTCAGTAGTCTAGACTGGGCAGCACCAGTCGCCCGTCCCTGAGATGCAAATGGAAGAAACCTTGAAAGGCCCAGGCTAAAATGAAAAATTATCCTCTTTTGGCTAAATCTGATCTTCCTATCTAGCCAAATATGTGTGTCAGAGAACAACAGATAGATACAAATTGTTGACCTTCCTTATGCAGAGATGCTAAGAGGTATTTTATTGCATCTCAAAATGCAATTTCTCAAAAGTGCAAATCTGGCTGGAAAAAAATTTTTTATTTGAGTTAAACAATACATCATTTATTTGAGTAAAAGAAGAAAGACAGACATGAAAGCAGATTTGAAGGAGTTAATTTGGAGGGCTTCTCCCATTCTGACCAACCTTAAGACCTGAGAAACCCAATGTCTGTAACCCAGAAAGGGAAAATGGGCGGTTTCTTCATCAGGTTCAAATTTACAGGCCAGTGGTCATTTATGGGAGACCACCAAAAACAACCTGCTCATGATAGAATGTATTTCATGGAGTGGTTCTAGATTTTATCTTTAGGACACCCAGGAATTGTTTTGTGCAGAGCGCTGGTGATCATGTTGGTGCAAAGACTTAATTGGTTCTGACTTTGAAATGAATCAAAAGCAGATAGTCCACTTCAAGCACAATGTATTAAAATGCATGGAGAAATGCATTTAGAGAAACTTGTCCTTCAGACACACTCAAGGGAAGCACTGTGATCTGGTTTCAGTCCTCACATTACACACCCTATCATTTTGTTATTCTTAGGCTCGAATTGGGAATTATTGGATTACCACAACACAACAATCCTTTGCACTTACGGCCAGCTGTTCACATTTCTTCCAAGGAGACTTTTTGGCTCTGATATATTTCTGGATCTCACTTAGATTTCAAAGCTTTAATTGCTATGCCATAGTATTGTTATGTTATGCTAGCTTGGCTACTCCTTCTGTTCATACAGGGATATGCAAGGTGCAGTATGTATTATTTTTTAATGTCCACATCAGTTTGCTGATGTGTGTCTGATGGTGTCTGATGGTCCTAAAGCAAACCATTCCATGTTGTTGACATCTTTTATCCAGAAGGACGTATAAGTTTCAAATATGGTGAAATCTGAAGCACACATTGGAATTCTGCTCCAGAATATGGATTTGCTGTCTTTGTATTAGATTTTGTATAACTATTACAGACTGACTAAAAAAATGTCTTATGTGGCCTGGTAAGGGCTATGTTTCATCCAAATGTTACTCTGGGCATACCAGTCAGAAGTCCACTGCCTCAAACTCCAGTAATATCTGAGCATCTCACAGTCCGAATGAGTTATGAATTACCCTAAGTAACCCTAAGTGGTTGAAGCCACTTTTGGTTTGAGAACAGAGAACTGATGGTCAAGACAATACACGTGCTCTAGATGCTCATGAGAAAACTATAAATGAAGGAGTGAATGAAATTCTCTCAGAATTTGTTTTTCAAAATTAGATTATTAGATTCGATGAGAGATCATCGATTCCATCGAATCCATCTGAAACTCCCAATCTACAAACCTGTGCATTAATCAAACGTTGTTTCATTATCCATACAGATTAGAAGAATTTTGTATTTACAAATCTGGCAAGACCTAAAGGTTTTGAATATTGTCAGAAAGGCACAATTGACACTTGCACAATGCAAGACACAAGACACTTTCTAGCTGCATTTAACCATGGTTAAAACCAAATTTTTGTACAATTGCCACTCAGCTGGAAAACTGGAAACCATGCTGCATCAGCACATTTTGTGGAAATAGTCATAGATCATGATTAATAATGATGAAAATGTATAAATTGATTCAATTTGTCTCGATAGCTGTCAGTTCCCACATCTGGAAATGACTCAGTTTTGCAATATAATCAGTCAAAATGAAACTATTGTGAAATGATATAGTTTAAAAGCAATGCGAGTTCCTGCATTATTATGCCCACGTTGTGAATATTTAATCAAAGACGGGGCCAATAACGATGCCTTGTAAATGTGGGAAACTTGACTTACTTTACTTTTTTATTATTATAATAAAAAACTTTTTTGTTTTGTTTTTTCCTTTCCTCTGATGAAAACACACTCATAAGAAACACTGAACAGACATTGCGATTCTCTTCGATTTTTCATTTGCTTTGAGAGCAATCCAGAACTTAAGCCTCTTCTTAGCGAAAATCTTTTTAATCCTCTGTAAACAAAAAAATCCCACTATTTACAGTGACAAACTCTTAACTCAAAGACTCTTAACTATATTGACTTTTAGCCTTAATTGTATTTTTATATTAGACCAAATATTGTCACAAAGCACAGCTTTAAGTAGGGTAGAGGATTTAATTTAACGCTGGAAAATAATTAATTTTATTTTGATAATTTAATTTTGAGCTGCATATTTTACATGCCCTAATTAAAATGAAAACCTTTAACCTTTTAATTCCTACAGACATGGTGGTCGACTTTGGATAAAGAGCATAATTCATAAATGACTTTCAGACAGCAGACAATGCAGAAATGATTGTTTTTCTTCGCATTCCTGATCTGCATGTATATAAAACAGACAGGGTTTTCTGCATAAAATATGGAACTATAGATTTGTTATTATATATCTATAGCTCAGGTTGGAGCCTTGAAAACTATAACCATATGTAATTAACAAATGATGTCATATTTGGCTCAAGTTCAAAAAGATCTTAGAAAACCTTTGAGCTAAGTTGGACCATGAGGACAGGGTTTGGATGAAGGCCAAAGGAAAAGAAAGAGCTGTATTATAATGTTATTGAGCCAGACCAGACCTTGTTTAGAGAAAGCTGTGATAGCCAGAGGATATTGCTGAAGCTGTTGTTTAACAGCCATGTCCTCCACAAGACCATATACAGCTGCGTGACCTACTTAACAATTAATTACAGTGCTAGCAATATTACTTACTTACCCAGATCATTCTTTCTATATGTGAAATATAATTAATACATAACAATACAAAGTTAGTTGTAGCTAATGCTCACATAACAGGAGTCTAATTTGATTAAAAGACAATCTAATATGGAGTCTCTGTTTATAATATTTATTCCTCACCAAATTAATTTAATTGCTGCTAAAATACATTTACTATAGCAGGTTAACAAATCACATATCAAGCTAGCCTGTACTATCATTAACAGTATACTGTTTGGTAATACTTACACTATTAGACTAACTCAGTTGCATCCCCCTGTTAAAAATGACAATGCTAGCAAATATTGGGATTTAGATTATGGTATGCTGGTCAAAAACAGAGCATATGAGGTGCATGACTATTATTTTATTACAATTAGTTTTGATCTGAATAAATGGTCATGATAGTTTTGCTAGCAATGTTGATTGACCATACCATTTTCAAAACAAACACGTTAGAAGTGGTTTTAAAGGGACTGACTATATGTAACCATGTTTGCTAATATTAGAATTATATAATATATTCTATTATCATCATAATTTCCCATGATTTCTTGAACAGTAGTCAAATAGAAATGGGATTCTGCAGAGGTCAAGTTGGTGGGATTAACCGTAGAGTTGCAGCCGACTCTCAGTCACTTGATGGATCATCGATCTCCCCACATTTCTGTCCTTCATCGATGTGATCCATGAAGTATTTCGGCAGGATAGTGGAGTAGTTTGCCATTGCTTTCTCC
>JAUZSU010118876.1:0-14752 GCA_034780255.1 Parotocinclus maculicauda
GTGTGTGTGTGTGTGTGTGTGTGTGTGTGTGTGTGTGTGTGTGAGTGTGTGTGTGTGTGTGTGAGTGTGTGTGTGTGAGTGTGTGTGAGTGTGTGTGAGTGTGTGTGAGTGTGTGTGAGTGTGTGAGTAAGAGTGTGAGTAAGAGTGTGAGAGAGTCTCGCTCTCTCTAAAATGGCCACTGATGTCGATAGCGACATTAAATAAAGCAAATAAACAAGCACATTTTTAAGGAACATAAGCTTGGGAAAGATGATAAACTTTCAATCCTGCCTCAGCATAAAACATCTATTGTAGTGCGACCACACACCAAACCATTAAAAATATAAACTTGCCATTCTGTTTAATAGCAGAATTGTGATGACATGGCTTAAAATACAAACACGCACTCTACTATATACACATTTAATCCATAATATTGGTTGCTGAATGCTTGAAAGGACAACTATCTTAATGCTGCTGCCAGTAATGAGTCAATATGGGAGGTCTTGTGGTTGCAAAATGCACATTTGTCCATGTATAGAAGAAGATTAGATTTTTCCGGAATCTGAGACTTTAATCTGATTCAACACAAGCCAAGTACAATGAATACGTAACCACAATAGGATATATTTTATGTACACAACCATTTCCTTAATCTGTTGAAATACAATAATGATTGGTCTTATATATGTATATGTAAACATTTCATGATGCCATATCTTGCTTTAAAGTTTGCTTCTTTCATTTACTTCCAGAAAGTTCCTGGAAAATTTAAGAAGCTTTTCTCTGAACTGGAGTTATTAACTGTAAGTCATACGCACCATGCTAAGCAGTTCTGCTATTTAAGATTTGGGCATGCTGTTATATGGGTGTGACAATTACGTGTCCTGTTTGCTTTGATGCAGGACCCGTCTCTAAACCACAAGGCCTACAGAGACGCCTTCAGGAAGATGAAACCACCTAAAATTCCGTTCATGCCTCTGCTGCTCAAAGGTTTGTGTATTATGGCATTGCAATCCATAATTAGTTACCAAATATAGCCATTGCTTAAGTTATATATAATTAATATATGGTATGTAGAGTTCCTTTTAGTGCTGTAACATCATATGTCAGTCAGAACTATACAGTGTCCTTGCCATTTGAGTCTGTTTAAGACTGCAACATCCATCTTTAAAAGGTTATTATAAGATGTATTATCATTTTAAGCCCTTGGCCATTAATATGAATGGTCTTTAATTGGATGGATGTTAAACAGTGCATACATGCATTCTGTTGAAGCACGTTTTTTAGTATATACTACAAGTATAATACTACAAATATAAAACAAATAACTGCTTCCAAATATCCATCCCCAAAGCATAAATAACTTTCCTGTCCAAGATCAGTCTGGAGAATCTTAATATTTTTGCATCACTCAATCAAATTTGATCAAAATCTGTCAGGTTTCCAACATAACTTTTGAATGCTTTATGGTGAATTAGCTTATTTGTATTATTTTGCAGACATTACGTTCATTCATGAAGGGAACAAAACATTTCATGATAATCTTGTCAACTTCGAGAAGCTGGTAAGTGAATTTACTTGCATATAAACTCATATGTGGCTATAGGCTGAAAATCACAGTATTTATATAGATGTCCAGAAACAAGCTTTAAGGATAGATATTTTTCATCTAGTAAAAATTATTATTATGCAGGATATTGTCCTGTGTGTAAAACTTACCTTTTGTAAATGTTTGTTTCCTGGTCTCAAATCTTTTTTTGTCTTTAATCAGCACATGATTGCGGACACGGTCCGTCTCATACGCCACTGTCAGACAGATCAAACAGGTGTGTATCTTCTCTTGTTGGATCTTTGATCCGTGATCTTTGGTCACAACTAGAATAGGTACCCTGATTACAATCCAGATTTAGGTGAATCTTCAATATCAGTTTTATTGTTTGTTTGACCCTGTTTTTCTCTCAATGATCTGTAGAAACAAAAATTGGAACTGTGCCCTGTGATTGTTTGAGAAGCAATGGTTCCAGTTTGGGTTTTTTTGTGCCAAATACTGGAATGTGGCCTTTAGTCTTAGCTTTAAAGGCTCAAGTTATTGCTATTTTGGTATCTACTTTGGGCACTGGTCCAGCCTCAAGGGTCCCATTTTCTGTTTTTTTTGTTACAAAACTCTGGCCACTTGTCCAGCAGCAAAGCCTCCAGTTGTTTGTTTTTTGGTATAACAACTGGAATGGTAGCCATTCGTCCAGCAGCAAAGCGAACACTTGTTTAATTTTTGTTGACTGGAACCAGCAGTACTCTAAGCGAGGCTACCATTGTTGCTGATTGGTTATGCTCAAAATGCAACAAATAACTGGTGCAATATTATCAAAAAAGGACATATTAAAGAAAGTTTTTACACCTGCAGTGTTTTACAGTAACAAGGCTTTAACTTAATTTTTGTATAGTGAGGTTAATTCGTTCATAAAGAATTAAACTCTTATCAAACAAGTTCTAGATTAGTATTGCATACATTAATGCACATTTCGTGTAATCCATAAAGTTATGCATTTCTAGTCGGAGGCACTTGTCTTTACGCCTAATAGAGCACTGCTGTTTCTAAAGCGGTGTCTAGGGACATTTTTTGCAGAAGATATTTATTGCATTCAGTGCTGCTGGGACGATGCAATTCTGCTTCACTGAGCCATCTCTACATGCTCACAAATGGCAGAAAACATTTCTGCTCACTTGATAGACAGCTAAAAATGTATTGTTCTAATAATCTCCGATTGCTCTGTTTTTTGTGGCCTTCAGAAGCATTTGTGACAAAAGTCAAAGCAAATCTTTAGTACTTACTACTGGGCTATTAACTCTTGTCTTTATTTATTCCAGGAATCGAGTCTCCTCCGAGCGACAGTGTGGACGTGAAGGCCAGCGTGCATTACATACACATTATTGACAATCAGCAGACTCTGTTTGAACTGTCGCACAGACTGGAGCCCAGAGCGTAACAGCTCTAACTTCTGGACATTCCCTAAATCTGCATCCTCACTACAGAAGCAGCTCGTTATTTTATGAACAGATTCTCACAGAAGAATCGCCTCACCCAGCACTGACTAAACGACCTGTGTGGTTTTGATGGTATGCGTTTCGACCACTAGGTGGAGGGGTTGAGTCTCTACATGGCCAAAATGAGTAAGAGTTAAATAATTCTTATGGTCTTTAAAAAGGGTTTATTACCTGTTGTCCATACAGACTCAATATTTACATGTATGTAGTTTGGTGGGCGAACAAGCCACACACGTGAAGTTTTCAATATCGTTTTTTGCTGTTTTTCAGTGTAACTTACCACATATTTTATCCACAATGGAGCATAACATGTGGTTACTTATGTACGTGTTGAGTGCATAGCATTTTGATAAAACCTAGTGGAACACAACCTGGCTGTGGGAGCCTTTACAGGAACTTTCAGGGATGCGGATGTCTTTAAGGTTCAGGAATAGGCAATTGAAATGTTTGCTGAATATTCACATTTTAAGTGAGCAGTATTTGAATATCTGAACGAGAACATTTTTATTATTTGTTTCTTTATGGTAGGCATACTAACAGTATAATTATTTCAGATTGGCTTAGACATACATACTTTATGTACTCAATACTAATGCTTAATTGTTATTTGGAATAATGAGAGGTGGATATAATCGCTCTACATGTACTGTACTGTGATAATTTCGCCATAAATTATACATGTATCCCTGTGTTTATGCCAGAAACTAAATCTCTAAATGCTGGTCACTAGTGCATGTTCCTAATGCAAATCTACTGCTGGGTATGACTTGTCGATGCTTAGACTTTTCTTCTGAGCAGGAAGACATATCATTAGTTTATCTATCAAGACTTTTATGGGCTGTATTCAGAGTTGTAACTTAAGTAACATCAATAGATACAGATTGAAAGTTGTTTACGTTCAGACTTGCTATACACAGTTGATCTGTGTGCAGGTCACCCCATTGAGATTGCCAGGTTTTGAGAAGAACTCTCAGGGAATTATTTCGATTTATTCCCTGATCAAGACCATTAGGCTCCAGAACAAATCCCCAGAGAACACCGGGTGCAGGAATAAGTGTGCTTTGGATGGGACACCAGGCCTGGGTAAGGGTCATTGCAGACGCACTGGGGAGTGATCCCTAGCTGGCCTAACTCCCTCATAAACAGCCAGACATGACAGTATGTAACATCCATTTTGGTGCAAAAGCACCGCCATGTCGCTAACCAAGATACTGGTTTAAGACTGCTGAGGTTATGTAGCATTTCAAAACTGCTCCTGAAAAACAAGCATATGCCTTTAAACTCCAAAATAACAGTGATTAAAATAAATAACTCACATTTTAACGAAGGTGAAAAATGCTGAATCTGAGCAAGACATTAAGGCATTAAACCAGAAAGCATGAAGCAGAAGCCGTTTTCATTCATTCATCCCATTATTTATTTAATGATGCAATGTGATATTCTTACCTTTTACTAAATATTCTTGGAGCACCTGGAGCCTAATTATATCATCATATCATTTTTTTTTTATCATATCCAGGGGAGGAACTTTGTGGCATTCACAGGTCATGTGTGAATGTTTACCCAGAATGGGTTGCCAGTCCTTCACTCAGGGCTCAAAAGGGGTTGCTGTTGTGAACCTAGCTGGACCTTTGCTTTTTTTTTGCACTTTTGCTTAATCTGATAGCCGGCACCTTTGTCTGTGAATAATCACTACATAATGGAGCAGAATTGAAATGTAATGCATTGATTTTTGATGTGTACATTTCTTCAGTACTTATACAAATACAGGGTCAGCCCTGTAATATGATGTTTAGGTGACTTCAGATGACTTTTAACAGCTGTATAAAGGTAAAGCATTAATGAATCTCACCGTATTTAATGCTGATTCTACATTCCAAAAATATCAATCAAACAGTGCTATAAAAAACAGTAACTCTGAATACAGACCATACTGCACTCTGTAGTCTCAGCCATTATGCTGTGAAGATGAGGCCACAAAACTTTATCTTATGCATGATAGACGTCTCCTAGTTAGTCCCGTGCTTCTCTATCCACCTCTTCGATTTATGTGTACATTCCCAGATTACTAGATTCAGTTCAGATATTCAAATAACCATGTCCATTAGTAGCATGAGCCACATTGCTGGGGGAAAGCAGAAGAAAAAAGCATGCCCCCTAACCCAGAGATGTCATATAGAGGCAGATACCTCTCGCTGACCTTTGTAATTCTAATTATTGCTGGTTGTTGTGATTTTTTTTTTATCTGAACGGATAGCTTTGAACGCTTCCATAACAGCAGTATTATTTAATACCTGGTTCTGTTCTTACTCTGTGCAATGCGTAAACAGTGTTTTCTCCACATGAGCCATCAGGTTTTGCTTCTCTGACACCATACTGGACTGAAGTCTTTCAATTAAAAAAAAAAATAATCGCATGCATGCACATTGTATTTGCACTACTTTTTTTTTTTGGTTACTTGGTAATGTGTAAGATTGTATATATGTTTATATCGTAAGTTTATTGTGAGGCATCTGCATACATTTCTGTGCCAAATATTATGGGAGAGTGAAATAAATATGAATATAGTGGCTTCTTGTTTAGCCTTATATGCAGCTAGTAGAGATCCATTTCATAAAGAAATGGTATGCTCCTGTGCACACTTGTGGACTAAATGTTATTTTTCGTTCTCAAAGAACTCCTAAGACTATTAACACTAATTTAGTTTGTCTCTCTTTTTTCAAATGTTTCCATGTTGCCTGGTAAAGGGAATACTGAGTGTAAACTGGTTAAACTAAATCCCTGTTTATAGGATGTTAATGAAAAGCCATGGTTATTTTAGTTTTTTTAATTATTATTATTTTTTTTAATAAACTTCTCTCCATATCTCTGTCTCTAGTAATAAAACACTGCACATATCCTACTGACGTTTATGGCATTAGAGGACTGAGGCATTAATATTTATTTCTTTTTACTATTTATATCTGACTCGAAGGAGGATCACTGTGCAGATTAAACGCCACACACAACATACGAAGCGTAATATACTGATATGGCATTGTATTTTGTTGCTGTTTACCTCAGTTTCTTATTCATGACACGTTCAGCCGGATTGCATGTGCTAGACACTCGCCACTGAAAATAACTTGTTGTTGTAATCTGCAAATGTAAATATAAATAGATATTCTCTTTAGTATTTATGTTCCAAACCACAAACTGCAAAGCAATATGGTTACCCTTTTGTGCGTTTTCTCTCATTGCTATAGAAACCACGTTCAACATTTTTCTATAATATGCATTTTTACAGCAAATGAGTGAATAAAACATTTATGTAATATCACACAATGTCTTTGTCCCTGTTATTAGAGCTGGCTGTATACTGCCATAGGTTTTGATGTGCACCAAGTATCCATGATTGTTAGTGACAGATTTCATGACTATAGCTGGACTGTGGTGGCCTAGTGCTTAATGGACTATATACCTGAAGGGTTCAAATCCCATCTCTATCAAGCTGCCACTATTGAGAGTCCTTGAGCAAGACCCTTAACCCATAACATTGTATTGTAATTGTAAGTCACTAAAAAATAAAAGGAATGTAAGTTTGCTTCCATTATCTTACGAGCATTAGTCTACTCAGGCAACAATGAAATCTGGTTTATTGTCAGCATTTGATTAAATACCAATGGTGACAAAAATCAAGATTACAGCACCTAAGACCTGCAGTTATTGGTACATAATGAGACAGTTATCCAACCTTATACGAATTACTTAAACCCAGTGCTAACCACTCTGTTCTGTTCTGATATCATCTCCATGCTTTTAGACCCTACAGTCAGGTTTCTGGTGAGGTGTGTAGTGTAGCCAATAGAAAGAGTATGGAAAGACATGATTTATATAGCCTATCAGACACCCTTATCAAGAGTGATTTATAACTAATACAGTTTTAAAATTTCCAATTTGGAGAATTTAGGGTTAAGGGCATGCGCACACACACACATGGGCACACAAGCACACACAGATCTGACCTAGGCTGATTGTAGTGGTTATGTTAAAATGTATATAACACTTTATTGTTAAATAGTATGTCTACTCTTCTCTTCATCATGCCAGCTATATCTCTCCCTTAGCCTTTATAATGCCCAAGTTAAAAGTTCCAACTCTCACCTCTCCCTTTCTACCCTTCCACCTCTAAGAGAGAACCTACGACCCTGCTGGTCAACATTATTAATGGTGGTCATTGTTAACCCGGTCCTTAACCAATCCGGTATGGAAATCTGATTAATCTGCACAGATGGCTTGGTATAGTTCCTGACGACCCTCCCTATTTAACCAGGCTTGGGACCGGCACTAAAAATGCACAGATATGTGCACTCCCTGTTGCTAGGTTTGCCATCTAGTGGCCATTATGTGTCAAGAACAGCATCTTTATTTATTAAATATAACGACTCTGCGGTCTTTTTGTCCGCTCTAGCGGTGCTACTAGTAGGAAGTCACAGCACTCAAATCACTGGAGTTTGGTACGTCTAGGCATATGATTTGGGATTGGCTTTATTATGTTATATAGTATTGTAAAGCTGCTTTTAGACAAAGCTCCATCGTGAAAAGCGCTATATAAATAAATCTGAATTGACTTGACTTTGTCTGCGTCTAAATGTCATAGGGCATTTCTAGCCTGTACATTTTTTTATGCTGCAATGGATTCTACCAGTTGCTGGAAATACCAATTCCTGAGGCTGCTTCGTTTGCATCATGATAAGCTGGTAGTGTGGTTAATAAGAGATGGAACTGACATCCCTTCCTCTTAAGGCTCCACTAAACAGAATTACATTTATTACAGAAACCATTTAGCAGGTATAAGGAATAATCCTTCAAGCTGGATGTATTATATTCCCTTGTAAATCATGTTATTTATTTGTTAACTTTATTATTATTATTGGCCTAAAGGTCTTATGTTCATTTCATTCTTGCTGAGTAAAGCTCTGAGTAAAAAGGTGTCTGTTTATTTCAGTTCCATCATTCTAAGCACGTCCAATTAGCATGTAGGCTCGGTTTGCTGGTGCCTGAGCGTCCAGACTGAATAAATGTGATGTTTCTACATGGGCTTTGCATTTCCTAACTGCTTTACATTCCAGTTAGCCCATTTCTGTCATGGTAAATGTTCTGTGCATCTTGTTCTGTCAGACTCACAGCATGTTAAAAAGTCTACAGTATATATTTTATATAAATCAGGGCTATTATGAAGTCTTGCCCTCACCTGTTTATCATTTGAGATTCTGTGAAAAATGTGTGTTCCTGCATATATACAACATCACTACATCCTGCACCCTGTCTAATGACCCCAGTAGTGTAGCTTGTTAATTAATTAAACAGCTAACGATGTTAGATTCAATTAGCCTAAGGTTAATTAATTCCCAGCTTCTCTGTAAATGCGCTCGCAGCAGTTTGTCTCAAATGATGACGTCTAATCGAATCCCACCTGGCCCCCAATCTTAAACCTAGAAAGCTGGAACAAAATTCTCTTAAGGCAACAATTCAGGCAGACATTAAATTGACATGCATTTCCCTTTACCCTAAATTATCTACGACTATCTGGTTCCTGCACTACCTTCAGGCCCAATTGGCTGTATCTGATCCCTCAGAGCTGCAGCAACAACCATGGTCCAGGGATAAGCTCAAGAACCTCTGTGAGCCTGATCAGGAAAAAATCTCAATAAAGACTTATTTTAGCTGAACAACACAACAGATGTTACACGTTACGTTACAAAAGCAGCATGCTCAGTCTTACTTTAGAACTGATTCAAATCATAATATTTATAGTAAAGTCATTTGTATGTTCATTATTTGGACTCATTTGGATATTTTATGAAACATTAATGTATAATAAACAAACATTAGGCATGCATAATATCTGTGCTATTATGAAGTATTGTTTTTGGCAACTTTGTAGTAACCTTGTAGCCATGCTTATCACCAAATACAGCTACATCTGACAGTTGAACTGAGACATTATGTTGGCACTTATATTATACAGCCATAAGTATATGGACATAAAAAAACATGGCTGTTAGTATGGAGTTCACCACGACAACAGCCTTTCCTCTAGATATTGAATCCCTGGGTCATGCACAGCATACCATTTAGTTTCAGTGGTATTTGATGTAGTTAAGGTTAGAACTCTGTGCAAGCCAAGCAAGGTTTTCATCAAACATATTCTTTATGGACTTGGATATAGGACAGCAGAGCAGAAATTTGTCAAACTGCCTTTATGACAAGGTGGAAACTTATGAAAGTGTCATTGAAAGTCATTGTGGCTTTCAGTACAACCCATTCTACTGTCACTGTTTGTCTATGTTAAGTCAATGATTGTTTGCTTTATATTATAAACCTGTTAGCAGTGAGCGAGGCTGAGATAACAGAGCTTACTGTCTAGAAGGAGGGTCCACCATGCCCACTGGCAATACAGTATGCTGAGACATTTACAGCATTTCACATAACCCCTTCTCCAGGGAGACTTGCAGAACGGGTGCAAGGAACACCAGAGTGAAAATAAACTCTCTAATAAAAGTTTAGTCCTCTGTCTTCATACTTTAAAGCCAGGCTGTGTGGGTAACCTTAGTATCACCAGTCATGCTACTTTCTCCACTGGGAATTCTCCTTTGATGTGGTACTGATTATTGAACCGTAGATGATGTGTTGATATTAGCAGACACCTCTCTTTGGCCAACATGGAAGGGTAGCAGCCAAGAAACTAGGGTAACAGGGTAAAAAGATTGGAGCTTTACACTTAAGATCAGTGATATTCTATAAAGTGACTGACTGAAGATTTTTTTTATCCAATCATTGACAATGATTTATATGGTCATTATATCATTGCTAAAAGAGCAAATCTAATTATCTTACTTTTGTGGTGAAATTAGGCATTCATTATTGTGGTGATTAAGCACCACAATTTGAGTGGTTTTTTTTATTCTTAGCCAACTATTCCCATGGAATCAATGAGACTGCTTTTAATAATGCAATTTAAAAAAAAATCTTAATATGCACAATAAAGGAAATATTGCATTATCAGGAAGCAAGTACATCTGATGCTTAAATGAACTTGGATTTAGTTTTCTAATATGTGGTGATATATCAAAAAATGGAGATGGTGATGATGCAAAACCCACCAGAATGCTCAGGTAGGCACCCCCTTATTGACTAATTTAACAGCATTGTATTGATTAATAAGTTGGAAAACAAAGTGTGTTTTAATGAGACACAGCTAATTAATCCCATGTATACCAGAAGGCTGCCTGCTCAGCTACTACGCCAAAAGGAGCCAGCATTTCTGGTTAAATCTGATCCTAATTGATCCACTGTTGATCCTTGGGGAGTTTAGTATCTATGTTAATCTGATCCATGGAGATAAAGCCAGAACTCACAATGGACCTGTTAACCCTCAAAAGGTGGGATCAGATGTAGGCAGCCATGAGAAAGGAGAATGAGATGATTTGTGAACCAGGAGTCAACTAAGAAGGAGAACATTTGGTAGGATAGTAGTACCACAGATAAGAACCACTTCTGGTCAACTCAGATCTTAAGGATAGCAGATAACTTGGAAAATATAAAAAATGATGGTGAATGGAACAGCGGAGTCAATTAAAGCAGTGCCATCAAGTCAGATGTCACCTCTGGCCATGGCTCTCTATTTTATCCTAGTATTGATGGGCATTCTTGGAAATACCTTAGTGATCTGCGTTGTAGGAGACAGCATTCAGCGAGAGCCTGGAGGAGGACGCAACTCTGACATGATCCTGGTCAACATGGGTTTCTCTAACCTGATGGTATCTCTGATGAGGAACGTCCCACTGGTCATGTCAGACCTAGGGTTTAAGGTACAGAATTTTGGTTGAGGACGGGTTAACAGAGTGTTACACATATTAAAGGGTATATTGATTTACATTTAATCATTTAGACACTTATCCAGAGCAACTTACGACAGATGTGATCTGGGTTGTATGCGGGATTTCTAAAATAATTCATCATCACGTATTTGAGAAAGGATTGAACACCATGATCTGATGCCACTTTGATAATCAGGGGTTTTTGGAACCAAAAACACAGGAAAAAATATATTTGCGAGTTAATTAAGTCAACATATGGACATACTGATTAAGTACATTGTTATAAATTTAAATTGACAATAATTTTTACTTATTCATTAAAAAGACATAAAAAAATACAAAAATACAAGATTTCATATTACTTAATAAGATTACTTAAATGAGTAAAAATGTGCAAAAATAGGATAAAACATCTTAAATCAATTACATATTTAACTTTATACTGAGAAATCCACTGCTCACAAAAATATGAGGATATTTTATTGGGTTTATGTCATTTTGAAATATCACATTTTTGTGCACAGTATATAAGATAAATGCCAATTTGTAATGTTTTCACTTGTCAGTTGCTCTAGATAAAGGAATCTGCTAAATAACATAAATGTAATTTAAGTATTTTCACCTTTTGAGTATTTAATGTATACTGCTCACAAATATTAGGGAGATGAAATAATAGAATATCCACCATTTTTGTGAGCAGTGTAGCTAACCAAAACAATACAAATACAACTACAACTCTATTGCATTACAATCTTGTACTAGACTTAAAAGGGGAAAATCTACTTGGCTATTTTTATGACACTATTTACCCTCAGAATCATTTCTGAGACCAGAGATGGCAAAACGCGTGCAAAATGACAACAATAAGCCTTTATCAATGCGGCACCATAAACTCTCATTATTGATGCAAAAGAAAAAAATAGAAGTAAAAAATAAATTAGTAAAAAGTTTCATTAACTAAATCTCTGTAAGAATGAACTACAGCTACACTAAATGGAAGGAGTTTACATATTAAAACACTGGTCCAGATTTACTTTCCTTACCGTTGCATTTCCTATTAATTACACCGTTGTTACTGAATAATTCCTATTGGTTACTGAACAATACAGTTCAGGCTTAGTGGGATCTGAATTGGCATCTAATCCATATTTTAATTATCTTGTTGTTACTTGCTTGGCTGGACATCATGATAATATTCTCTATTTCATTTCATTATTCTCTATTTCAATATTACTGGTTACTGCCTTCTGCAGGACAGCCTTTCTACAACTAATGGCTCAAATAGATAAAATATATGGTCCTTTACAAAAATATGGAGTATATGAACAGGAAAGAGATCTATTAAATGGAATTAATTCAAACATACAAAAATGAGCTTCATTTCAAGTGAAATGTCTTAGTGTTTAAAACTGTTATTCACTAAGCCATCCAGAAAACAGAATATGTGACCTGAGATGTTAATAGTGTCATACTTGTGTTTTAATGAAAAGTAAATATTAATTAATATCCAGTAATATGCAGGGAAATAGCCACTTATTGCTAAACGTAATTACTGGATTACATTTTATATGTAAATCATCTAGTATCCCTATTTCATTGTCTGTTGCTTGTCTCTTTTTTTATTTATAAAAATTTCCTTTAAAAATCCAGATACTTTATTATTAATTAATTATTAAGTATGACCTTTTCTATCCGTAATAAGCTTTTCATAAAAACGGTAAATGCAAAATCTATATATACACTAACATGCCACCTTATTAGGTACACCTTACTGGTAGTTGGTTGGACCCCCTTTTTGAATTTAGGCCCATCTTGTTTTTTGTGGCATAGATTCATCAGTTTCCAATGTTTCTGAACCTACGATCTTAATGTCAGCAGAACTCAGACTCATCATACCAGGCAACATTTTTTCATTTATCTCCTGTTGTACTGGTTTGGTGAATAGAGATTTCTGTGTGTAAAAATCCCAGTAGATCAGTTTCTAAAATACTCAATACCAACAACAATGCCCAAGTCAAGTAAATCACTATTTTTATCGAGCGGCATGGTGGCTCGGTGGGTAGCACTGCCGCCTCACAGCAAGAAGGTCCTGGGTTCAATCCCAGCGTGGAACGGCCTAGGTCCTTTCTGTGTGGAGTCTGCATGTTTGTCTGCGTCTGTTTATTCCGGGTATATAAGTGTGTACATGTATATAACTAGTTCTGATATAACCTTGTGTGTAGATATGACCTTGAGTGTGTCGCTGAAATGGCCACTGATGCTGATTGTGACGTTAAATAAACAAACAAACAAAAGTTTAAACTTCAGCAAGTCATCTTGATCATGTCTACATATCCACTTGTACTGAGTTTCTGCCAAATGATTGGCTGATTAGATATTTGTGTTAACAAGCAGTTGAATAGGTGTATGTAATAAAATGGCTGGTGACTGTATATATTGCTAACACTTTCACCTCTTGTTAATTATTAATATTGTTTTTTCTATGTATTTTTGCTGAAGGTCTTACCCAGTAGGAACTGGTGTCGCTTGCTGATGGGAGTGTGGGTTTGGCTGCGTTCTGCTAATGTTTGGTCAACACTTTTTCTCAGCACGTTCCATTTTTACACTTTGAGACGCATAGGCCCTCCCATCGCCAGTCTGAACCCAACACGCGGGGCCCCAAAAGCTCTAATTATGAGCTTCTTTCTTATATGGTCCCTCAATCTGCTTTACTCAGTTCCTGCTTTTGTCTTTTCAACCAAAGGAGCTAAAAATGCCAGTGAGGTGAGTACACTTACATACGCGTCCTGTCTGTATGCCCTATGCTGACCCTGTCCATAAAAGATGTGAAACACAGAAGGCAGCCAATTATACATATGAATGAGACACAAGAAACAGTTATTTCCATTGGAGGGATCAGACCCCAGCCTCAGTTTGTCGTTTAACCTCTTACTTTTTTTTTTTTTTTACTTTTTTTTTAAAGTGTTGTTGGTTGACGCCATTTTTAGTTCCACATTGTTGGGGGATGCCATTTTTTGGGACTCAATCCAATGTAACACTACTACAGTAGTTTTAACCCCATTGCCCTCCAGTGGTCAAAACTAGTATTACTCATACAATTAAGAGAAGAACCACTAATCCATACAATTATCCACCTGGTTATTATTTGCACATACACAGTTTAGATTAAAATATAGATTAGTTGAACGCAGTACATGCACTACTTTAAAAAGGTATGCCTTCATTCCTAATTGGTTTATCTAATTTTTAATTAAATAATTTTAAATGCTAAGAATAAATGTTATTAATTAGATAGAACGGTTTATATAAACACTTGCATAATCAGGTAGTTTTACTATATGCACATATTTTAGTTGCTCTCCTCTGAACAGTACAGTTGAAATAAGAAGTGTGAAAACAAGTTATTTAGGATTGCATAGTAAATGACTGACCACAAGTTCTTTATCCTTGTTCTCCTACAGACACTAATGTTAGTGAGCAGTACAACCCGGCCGTTACTGGGTTGCATATGGGATTTTCCCTCTACTTACAGTGGTCTGGCCTATGCAACTGCCTCTATGGTGATTCATGAGGTGATTCCCATCTTCTTCATGAGCGCCACAAACATGGGCTCGCTGCTTGTGCTCTATGCACATGGAAATGCCAATAAAGCTACTAACAAGAGTCAGGATGCTCCCGTGATACGAAGGGTACCAGCAGAGAGACGGGCAGCCAAGGTACCTTTATTGTATGTAATGTAATTATCCATTATCATATATTATGAGTACAGTATCTATCAAAAGTGAGTACACACCTCACATAAACCATTTTATTATATATTTGTTATTAAATAGCAGATTAGAAAATAATGGCTGTTTTGAGTAATT
>JAUZSU010118876.1:14762-30728 GCA_034780255.1 Parotocinclus maculicauda
GTACAGTATCTATCAAAAGTGAGTACACCCCTCACATTTTGTGGCTATTTTATTATATTGTTTCATGGGACAACAATGAAGATATGACACTATGTATAGAAGTCAGTAAAGTAAATAAGCATGTAAAGTATTAGTATTAAGTGTGCAATGTAGTAGTATGTAAAATACAACAAAAAGTAGTAAGTCTACAGCTTGTATACAGATTAAGTTCGCTGTTTCCTCAAATAATAATAATTCAACACACTTCTATTAACGTCTAAACCACAGGCAACAAAATTAAGTACACCCCTGAGTTAAAACGGCCAATTTGTGTGAGTTCTCTGCCATGCTGAACTTCCAGTGACCAGTATCAGAGAGTGTGAGAGTAACACAAATTTAACATACCTGCACCCCATTAACACCTGAGACCTTGTAACACTGACACTAACCTAATTGGGCACAATTTGGCCGTTTTCACTTAGGAGTGTACCCAATTGCCAGCGGTTTAGACAGTTATTTTAATGGCACAGAAATTTACACAATAGTACAAGCTGTAGACTAACTACTTTATATTGTATCGAAGTGTCATAATTTCAACATTATCCCATTAAAAGATATTATAAAAAGTTACAAAACTTTGAGGGGTGTACTCACTTTTGGGAGATACTGTATAGAACATGACAATCAGATGTATTTCAGACTCTTATTCCAAATAAGCATTGCCTGATAAAGCTCATCAATCGTTTGAAGTCCAAGACCAACTGATTACATTTGGAATTAGCTGTTGATTTAATTAAATTAGATACTTGACAGATGCTTATATGCAATTAAATGTGTCATTATGTTCTCTTCATCCCTAGGTTATTCTATCCCTGATTGTTTTGTTCATCATCTCCTGGGGAGCTAGCGTCATCTCAGTAAACTACTTTAATTATAACCGTGGTGCCTCATCTGCATACCTGCTTGTTGTTGCACGGTTCTCCAACAGTGCCTTTATCGCCTTGTCCCCTTTGATACTGGCTGTGGGACACCGCAGACTAAGGGAGGTCCTGAAGTCCATCATCAGATAAATACTCCCAGCATAAAGATTAGTGTAGATGTACGCTGTATCAACAAATAGTTAAGATGAAAACACTAATGGTAAAGATACTGTATGTTATGCTGGACAGTGATGTCAATTGGATTTACTGCCTTTGATTTATTGCAGAAGATATGTCTTGTCAGTGTCACATCAGCCTGTGCTACATCCTGTTAAATCTTTGACAAGTATATGCTTAAGGTTCTTCTGTTTGTTCTGTGTAACCAAGGTTATCTGGTTTCTCTGCTACAAAATAAGAAATCTGTTGAATACACAAATCTGTCTTCAACCATAGACCAAGGTCACATGAGGACAGTTTTCCATTAATAAAGCCACCAGAGACATGTAACATAGATGAATATACCAGAATGTGTGAACCACTTGTGGAAAACGATGTTGAACCTTTTATGCTTGGATACCCTCTTCTAATAACACACCCTAAAGTAAATGTACTCACTAGGGGCTTTTGTAAATAACAATAATCAACAACCTATATATATATATATATATATATATATATATATATAAGATGCCATTTTTTGGGACTAAATCCACCATACTACAACTGCAGTAGTTTTAGCCCCATTGCCCTCCAGTGGCCAAAACAAGTATTAACAGAAAGTACTTAACAAAAAGTACAGAACAACTAATCCATAAAATGATCCATCGTTTTTGCCTCTGGTTATTATTTGCACATACACAGTTTAGATTAAAATATAGATAGATTGAACATATAGATTAGTTGAAATTGGTTTATCTGATTTTTTAAATTAAATAATGATAAATGGTAATAATAAATGGTATTTATTAGATACTGCAGTTTATAAATATAACATTTTTCTTATGCTTGGAGTTCTTCCCTGTTGATCTTGGTGCAGTCAGTGACAGTGAAAGATTTCACCAGGACATTGCAATCATGGACAGTAAGTATCAGGGCAAATGGAGTCTGTCAATGATGGCTACCTATTGTTATAGTACAAATGAAATTCAACTGTAAATTAGATTAATTAAACTGGCCTAATGTGCACAATTAAGCATAAGTTTTAATGTGAGTAAAAAAAAAACCCTGAGATTTATTTTAATCTTACTCCAAATTATTCTATCCTTTTCAAAAAGCAAAACTTCTGAAACAATTTGTTGCCCAATGTTTTTAGTAATAACACGTCAAATATGCTTGTTCTGGGATCATTTTTTTGTCCTTTTCCACTTTTCACTGATATAAATTATACTGTCACTCATTATGAGACTTGAGAGATTTCTGTTTTAGATGTTGTATTAGCAGTAGATATATGTATTGTTTAAAAAGTACAGGGTGTAAGCCCAGACATCCTGACCTGGATACCCGGAGTAGCCTAAACCCATGCAGATACAGGAAGAACATGCAAACTCCACACCGGCAGAGTCTGAGGTCGGGTCCAAACGGGGGAAGCTGGAGCTGCAAGGATACACCGCTAACTGCTGTGCCACCGTGCCAATAAATCAATCAATAAATACCTCAATAAACGTGAACACGAGAATAGGGACTCTTATTTTGATACGCGTCGTTACTAACACACTTCAGTCTAGCTGGTGTTTGGCGCGCTAAATTTAATTCGTGTGTGTAAGAGCTGAATGTTTTTAAGTTTAATATTTTTATTTGAAACTTCTCGCTTTCTTGCTGTATAATAAACGACGGGAAAACACTTATACATGATTACTGTTACGCAGTAATGTCTTTCAGCGTGTTAGAACGGTTTTTAATGTGAAAGTGAATGTGTTTATATTTCTGTTTACGTTAGCCTGTATAAACATGGACCGATACAACGACATAAAAGTGCAGTTAAAACACTGGGAGAGCTCCTTTACTCAAACACACAACAGGAAACCTAACAAGGTAAGAAAATCCTTTTAATTAAGTTCCTCTTTAGTTATTATTAGGATTTTCTGTAGCCTTACTTTGTGAGCAGCTTAGCTTTACGTTACAAACACCAGTATACAGGGTAGTACTAATACTGATAATACTGCACTAGTGAACGTGATGCCTTTTTTAAAACACATTTCCCGTATATAATACAACGCGTTTCTTTACGAAACTCTATAACCAGAACGACATTGTGTAAAAAGTAAAACATTTGATATACACGGGGTTAACTGACATACACACTGTTTACTAGAATTAGGGGATATTTCATTTTGAAATAGCTCCTAATTTTTGTAAGCAGTACATTTTAGAATTCATTAGTTTTTGATATATTGACCCTTTTGCTGTAACGACAGTGTGCACTGGAATGGGGAACATTTGTTTAAAATACTGTATAATGATCAAGGTAACTCCAGCTTGACTTCACATCATTTCAAAGATCATCATGTGGTGTTACTGAATGATTGGATTCACCTGATTTCAAAGCGAAAATTAAATAATATAGAACTTTGATAACATAGCATTGTCTCAAAGCAGATGGACTACACTGCTCACAAAAATGAGTGGATATTTCATTATGGAATATTTTATTTTGAGGTATCAACTAATTTTGTATGCAGCATATTTTGCCCACAGCCGTAGCAGAGTAAGCCTACATTAACAGTGACAAGGATATTCTTCCTAAATGTGTTGTGGGATTAAGTGTTTATAAAAAAAAACTTCAGTGACAATGTAAATGCTCTTTTAATTAAATGGGCACTGCACATTCTTTATGAAAATATTTCCCCGCAGAGTGAAAATGCTTGTACTTGAGTTTATATCGATAATTAAATCTTAGAATAAAGTAGTATTAATTTAAACTTTTTTTTTTTTTTTTTAACTTTTGTTGGCAATTCCTGCAGAGGACTCAAATCTTGTACATGATTTAATTGTTATTATTTGCCTAATTTTACTATTAATACAAACTTAAATATTTCAGTTAATATCTAGGCCACCCAAGCAGGATGGGTCTTGATCCTCCCAAGGTTTCTTCCTTCTACATCTAGGGAGTTTTTTTCTTTACACTGTCGCCCTAGGCTTGCTCAATTTGGGATTGGCCTTATGATATGATATGATATGATATGATATGATTTAATATAGTAAAGCTGCTTTGAGATAATGCACCATTGTAAAAAGCTCTATATAAATAAATATGACTTGACCATTCCTAAAAAAAATTAAGTCTTGTGTAAAAAATATAATAAGGAAAATTTTGAGTATTTAATAACTATTAATCCAGTGCTAATTCTGGAAGAATGTTAGTTTTGTGGTTCATAAGATCTAGAAAACAACATTAAGGTACATATATTTTTCAATTAATAAAATTTTCAGCATGGAACCTTTTTGTAAAATTTAATACAACAGTATGTAGTTGTGTTGAGGCTGGGCGAAAACCATTTGAAGTTCAAGTATTAAGTAAGTTTACGTATGATTTATATTAGTCACAGAGATAAAAATAAGACACATTGGGAATTTTTAAATAAAGTTCACAGGGATACACTAGGACTAGGACACTATTTACGACCTGTCTGTTTGTATTGGTATACCCTGAGTAAAGTTCTATTGACTACCTGTTTGTAGGATGATATTTCTTCAGCACCAGAAGAGACAAAAAGTAAGTACCTGAAACCTCTGTTGCATTTGTTTGTGTCTACTAATAATTGTTTGTCGTCCTATTTTGATTAAATAAAGGTCAAATGGAAATTAATAAAATAATGTCGGATTTGGCCTAATGTTCCATTGCAGAGCTTTATAAAGAGTACCGGATGCTTAAGGAGGCAAAGGAGAAGGCTACCAATGAGAATGTGAATCAGGAAAAAGAAGTCCAGTCCTCTGCTAGTGTAAGCGTTTTTTATACTTCAAAATGTTTTTCATTTCAGGTACTATATGAACAATGACACTTTTCTTGTATAGGTTTACAGTTCACTTACAGCGTTTAGCAAATACCATTGTTCAGAGTGACTTAAATAAATGCTTTGTGTTCTTCTTAGTGCATATTCCCTTATTTAACACAATAGCTCATAACCAAAGAGCAATCTAAATTAAACCATGTTTTTCCTTATATGACTGCTGGGGTTCTCATCTTAATCGTAAAAGCATGCCAGCTGCTACCCCAAAACTCACTTCCAAAGACAAGGAGACATTGCAGGCTTCTGCGCAGTACTTTGGCATGAAACTGAAGTCCAATCTCGTTAACTCGTTATCAAAGGTAAATATAAAACATTGTGTGTAGAGGTCAGCACGAGAGACCAAAAAGCTAATTCTGGTCAGCGCTTATTAAGCTCTGGGATAAACTGGATGATGAGGAATCAGTTGGTTCTCATAATCAGTGTGTTAGATGTAGGAGAAATTATCAGAAATAAAGACACTTTAACAAGTGACAAATCATTATAGCCAGACGCCTGGGTAGGAGCAACTTTTAAATAACAAAGCTTGTGAGGTTCTGCTCAAGTGGCTTGAGTGGGGCAAATCATAAACCTCCGACAGGATGGTTTACTGATGCAACAAACCTTATGCTGTCTGGTCAAAATGAACAAAATGACCACTGTGGTAAAGGTAATAAATGTTTAATGCTGCCGTCATGATCATGTTCATCACGATAACCCCTGTTCCATAAAAAGCCCCTTAGATGAGCACGTGACTGTTAGAACATGACCTTGGTGCAATAGAAGTAAGTTGCCTAGTTTGAGTCCTGCTTCCGTTTCCATCATGTGTGTGGTTGGGCACATGTTCACCATTTACCTGGGGAAGTGATGGTAGCAGGATGCAGAAGAAAGAAGACAAGCCAGTGGAGGGAGTGTGATGCTTTGAATAATGTGCTAGGAAATGTGTCTGGATGCTCATGTGGATGTTAATTTGAAGTCTGACATTGACCTAAACGTCATTATAGACCAAGTGGCTTTAACATTTTGTTTGTTTGGTGTATATAATTTTGTATATGTAAAAAGGTTGTCGTTTTGGAAGAGAATGATAATAAATAAAATAATTATTAAATAGTGAGTTATGATTATCTCACACGAAGTAAATGCCCACTTTTGTTACATGGACATGGATATAACACAACTTTCTGGTGTCTAGGCAGTAAAATTAATTGCTCAATTTCAGTTTGTAGTATTGCAAAATAGGAAGACATGCCTTGTCGAGTTAAAGTATGCGTTCTTGTTTATTGCTCAATCTAATGCATCTTAATTATGATAATTGAATTATTTTTGTCTATATTTTTATAGTAGAACAGTGTACATTTGAAATTGCTATTCTTCAGAAAAAAAAAATCATGAGATCTCAATATTGCAAATCTAATAGAGTTCCTGAGCAGGGTGTTTTGTTACACTGCTTACAGTTTTTTCTGTGAATTTTGGTGAAAGTGTGAAGATTACCAAAAAAAATCAATTAAAATAATTATGCAGACTTTCAAAAATGTGTACAGAAATGTACTTAATTACACAACGTAGAGTTGTTTATTAGGTTTGTGTATACTTGTGCATCCTAGCAGCTTAAAATTTGAAATTTTGCAAGGTTATTTAGAAGTATCTTTATTAACTCTGAACTGTAATTAATTACTGTAATTATTATGGTCGTCTTGAGCATTTGTACAACACTCATGTGCTTTGTTTTGTTTCTTTTTCCAAACGTACATTACATTTTAGGACAGACCATTTTCTCTGAAGAAATCAGTCACTCAGCGCCAGGCACCAGCGAAGAGCTGTAAGAACGGCTCGTCCCCCAGTTAAGCCCCCAGTTCAGCCCCCAGTTCAGCCCCCAGTGCAGCCCCCAGTGCAACCCCAGAGCCAGCATACACATGTCCTGAGCAGTTAGCACTTCCTGGGCAGACAGTTCTTAATAAGTGGGATGGTGAACCATCTGATCCATTTCCCTGCTTTAGCCCCTCTAGAACCGAAACACTGGGCTCTGAGACTCCAGATAAACTCAAAGAGAAAGCTCAGTTCCTTCGGAAGTCTGTCATCAACAGGCTCTTGTCCGTGGACAGTGGCTGGCTGGAACGCTGTCAGGTCTTCAGAGAAGTGGGAGATGCAGACAAACCTGTTGCAGGCAATGTTGATCTACCAAAAGAGAGAATTGTACAGCCTTCTTCTAGAAAGGATGTTACAGTTGATAAATCTGTTGTTGTACCCACGAATAACAATCTGTCTAAAACCTCTACATCACCACAGAGCACTGAGGATGTTGCTCAGATGTGTATCGAGAATTTTCCTTCAAAGATTAACAATGAGCTGAATGACAAATATACCTCTGTAACAGCAGAAGAGGATCACATTGGAGAGCAAATGAAAGAAACTTCTCATACTAGCAGACAAAAGAGAAAACCAAGATCGAAGAAAATTCAACATCCAGAACAAGCAGTACAAAGTGGGGGTACTGATGATGAGCAGAAGCCTGTTAGGAAAAAGGGACGAAAAAGGCAAAGAGACACTGAAGAAGGAGAAGAACAAGTGGGAGAATCTAAAAGTGTACAAAAGAAACGCAAAACCAAGAAAGAGGACTTTACCGAAGAGAATCCTCCTACAAAGCGAAGAAAAAAGAAAGTAAAAGGAGAGGAGGATGATGGCTCTCTTAGTCCTGAGGTTAAGCTGCCTCAGAAATCAAAGGTACCTCAGGAGAATCTACTGGGAGAGGTAGATGAGGAGGATGTGAGAGCTGCTTTATCTAGGAAGAAGAACCCACCACAAAGGTAAGGTTTTTTTCTGTCAAAGTCGACTGTAGATCTCAAATGATCAGCAGAAGATGATTAGGGACTATCAAAAACGCTCTGAGATCAATAAAGAAACCTTGAGAGGAACCAGGATTTAATTGGAATCCCATCGTCCTCAGACAATGAGATTAATGAATGAGCAGTAATCAGTATAAACATCATTCAAAATGGTCTAAGACGTTCTGTTCTCTAGTATGAACCTTGATGTATAACAGATAAATCACAAAAAAAGGATTTGCAGCTTCATTATGTCTTAAATAAATAAATGAGTGCGTGAAAACACTTTTTTTTCTTAAGTTAACAATTAAAAAATAATTTGTACTTGTATAAAGTTTTTACGCAAAAATAATATTGAAAAAAATTTGAATATTTAAAAAATATTAAATGTAAAAATATTAAATGTATTAAATGTAAATTTTATTAAATTAAATTAAATTTCTAGCTTTAGCAAAAAATGTGCTACTTTAACAATTTGACCGAAGTTAAATAACCAAGTGCTGTATTAAAGTGAATAACAAAGTAAACAGACAAGCTCACTAAGCTCCTTTAAACATCCTCAATCTAAAATTCATCATTACCTCAACGAACTTCCAGTTGCAGAACAGATGTTTGTGCCCTCCTGTTCAAAAAGTGCAATTGCATCAGATGGTGTAATAAGGACAACAAATGTGACATTGTTACATCCCTAGAGATTACATAAGACCATGCTAAGGTTGCATTTTTAGTTACTAGTGAAACACTACCCCAAAGTGGGTTTTTATTCATGCTTTTACATCATATTTAATTGAAGTTTGCAGCACAAAATGGTAATTAAACTGCCTTATTTTGAACTGAACAAGGTTACCCAAAAACACTGATGGAAACTATGTGAAGATTAACCTGAAGAAGAAGTCGCATGTTAAAGGATTTGCCCTGAGAGGTGCTTCCCTTCGCAAGCAGGTGAACTGAAGGAAACTAACCATTTGTCCAGTCAGAGGTTAATTTAGCCATGGGGTTAATTTAATTGTATTTCTGTTTGTGGTGTAGATGTATATGCAGAAGTTCCAGCTGAAGGGAGAGCGGTTTGGTGGAGGTGGTGGCCGAGGTAGAGGGAGATTCGGAGGATTCAACCGGCAAGGAGACAGCTGCTTTAAATGTGGTGGCACAGGGCACTGGGCCCGGGACTGTCGAGGACCAGGTGAGAATTTCTAGCTGTATTTAAACCCAAAAGGGTCCAATGTTACTTTTCGTTAAAAAATGCACTGATTTTGCTTCCTCTTAAGCTCCGATTCCTGCTCTGAGTGGAGCAGATCAGCAAGACACTTATCCAGAGGAAGAGGAGCCATTCGAACTGCCCACTTTAGAGGAAGTTGCCAGGGCAACAGGAACTCTACGCTCTGAGCCTATTGGTGAGTATGTTGTCTGATGTTGCGTGTGGTGATTCGAGTGGTAGTTTACTATGGTATTATATATATAAGGGACTATAAGGGACTCCAAGATATTTGGTATGTATCTAAAAATTCAGTAATTCATTTTTGTATCTAGTTGATCCTGGCAAGGCTCACTTAGCCTGCCTGCACTTCCATTCCTAGAATGAGCGGAAAAATGCACTGCTTTTTGGATTATGCTGATAGATGGGCCAAATTATGCAAAAAAGAACATCTGAACCACACTGGGCACCACTTCATTTAGCTAAGTACAGGCAACTGAGGCTACAATTCACAGGGGCTCAATAAGATTGGACAAAATAAAATTAGAAAACAAACATTACCTGGCCAGATGAAGCATAATTTCAACTGCGACATTTGAATGGTAGACTCAGAAATTAGCATAAACATTTGACATTGATGGTGTGGGGGATTTTCTTGGCACACTTTTGGGCCCTTTAATACCACCTGAGCTTTGTATAAATGCCACAGCCTACCTGAGAACTTATTCTGAACATGACTGTCTCCTTTTCAACCACAGTGTACTTATCTTCTTGTGGCAGCATGATAATGCACCATGCTGCAAAGCTCAAATGATCTCAAACTGGTTTCTTTAGCGTGACAATGAGCTCAGTGTACTCGTCTGGCCTTCACAGTTACCAGATCTCAATCCAGTTGAGTTGTATTTGGGATGTGGCCGGAACAGGGGATAAATTGGCCTAAATTGACAGCCTTGTATCAGTTGGCACATCATATTACTCTGAGTGAGTCTGTCTGTACAAATACAGTATTGTAATACTTATTAAATATTTCCCCAGCAGTGACCCAACCGGTGAAAGAGGATTTGGATGAAAAAGAAGGTAACAAGGGTGAGGAGATTCTTCTTAATGTAATTCGACCAGACTACGAGCGACCTGCTCCTCCTCCCCCCTTGGATCCACTTTACAAGCCCCAAGAAGATGGCAAAGTACAAGGTAAATCTTTTTAGATTAACAGAACAGGTGAGGGCAGAGTTTTTAGACACATTAATGGATGTATTTATTTTATCAGAAATTCCTCCGGAGGTGTACCAAGCTCTTCATGACTTTGGATACAAATCCTTCAGGCCTGGCCAAGAGACAGCCATCATGAGAATTCTCTCAGGTCTGTATGAACTGGAAAATGGATATTCAGAAGTTATTGTAGATTAATATATCATGAATCTGAATGCATCATGGTCAGATCTAGATCTCAGACTTTGCTTTGGTGTCTTTATTGTTCAGGTTTGTCTACGCTGGTCGTTCTTTCCACTGGTATGGGAAAGTCACTGTGCTATCAGCTTCCTGCTTATCTCTACGCTCAGAGGTCAAATTGCATAACTCTTGTTGTCTCACCTCTGGTATCACTAATGGATGACCAGGTAACATTGATTCCATATATCATACATAGCTTAGCTGGTTCAGGATTGGATGTTGGTGTGTGTGTGTATAGGCGACTAGTTCACACTGTGTTTAACTATGGAACCAACACCAAAAATGCATATTAACATTATTAAAAATAACTAGTGTCAACACATTAGACCTCATGATGCTCATTTCTTCAGCTCTCTGGATTACCTCCGAAGCTGAAAGCAGCCTGCATCCATTCCAACATGTCTAAGAAACAAAGAGAGACAGCTATTGAAAAGGTACATATTATTACTATAAAGTTGCACTTACTTACTTACACCACAGTACTTTATATACTGTGTATATATATGAATAGTGTATAGCTTGTGGGGCTGTGATTATAGTTATGTTGATTTTGTTTGTATATAGGTGAAAGCAGGTCAGGTGCATGTTCTCCTGCTGTCTCCAGAGGCTCTGGTTGGAGGAGGGCACTCAGGTTCAGGCTGTCTCCCCCCTGCTGACCAGCTTCCCCCTGTGGCTTTTGCCTGCATTGATGAGGCTCACTGTGTGTCTGAATGGTCCCACAACTTCAGACCCTGGTACCTCAGATTGTGTAAGGTAGGCTGCAGGAGGGTTTTGCATACAAGTCTGGGAAATTTTGTTTGATTGCCATGGTTTGATTGGTAACTGTGGTTAATCAACGTATTTGTCTAGGTACTGAGGGATCGACTGGGTGTTCGTTGCTTGCTGGGTCTGACTGCTACTGCAACCCTGTCCACTGCCCTGGACATCGCTCACCATCTGGGCATTAGTGATCAGGAAGGCATTGCTGTTCGCTCAGCTGCTGTGCCTCACAACCTCGAGCTCTCTGTGTCTATGGACAGAGACAAAGACCAGGTACAAACTCAGCACGATCATAGTTTGTTTGTTCAGAGGATTAATTAGAATCTACAGTTCTTGCATGTACTTAAACACTCTTAAGTCTTAAAATGGATTTTTACATTTTTATGGTCTGAAAAGGTCTTACTTTTTGCAGTTAGATGGCAATTTTAGGGATGTCTGATCCCTGTATATTAATAAATGGATCAAATTACACACAGTGGTCTTTTATTTGGATTGACTGACCTGTTTACAACATCACAAGATGAGACCTGACCCAAGAAAATACTAAACATCATACTATACTTAAAACACTTAATATGATGTATATTGTAGGTTCTCTCTCAATCTGTAATGAATGACCAATTTCCCTATGCTCCATGTACACTGCTCTCATAAATTAGGGGAAATTTCAAAATTAATTTGAAACTATAAAAAAAAAATATTTGATTTTATTTAATTAAACAAGATTATCAGAAAAGCAAATAAAAAAATATTATAATTAAGTTAAAAGTATCTGGACGAGAGTACCAAACATTGAATGTTCAGTATGGTGTATGGTCACCAAAGACTGCCAGTGACAGCGATGGGGCATGGATAGAATCAGATTGTCCAGCAGCTGTTGTGGGATCCTCTGCTGTTTTTGCTCTAGGCCAACTTGTTACACAAGAAGTGTTTTGTGGGAGGCAATGGACGGTTTGCCAGACATCTTCCCAATACATCACAAGCATGTTCAATGGGATTCAGGCCTAGAGAATGCGAAGGCCAGTGCATGATTCCATTCCTGCCTCCTGAAGCATGTTGTTGATCAGATGCTCACGGTGGGGACTTGCATTATCGTATATGAAAAGAAAGTTGTTTCCAACTGTTGCAGCTTAGGGTACAATTATAGAGTTCAGGACCTCATCTCTTTATTTAACAGCAGTCGGCGATCCGTTTCTGATGCCAGCCCAAACCATGATTCCATCATCACCGAAGGAGTCCCTTTGTCACATGAAACATGGATTCTTGATGTTGTGGCAGACAGACGACTCTGCCCTAGTTTTATTTGTACTGTTCCTGTCTTGTTTTTGCGTAGTTATCACCAAATATCCCTTCTTTTCCTTAAATATTTAAAAATTATTTTTATATGTTAAAAATGTAATCCATAATGATTTACTATAAAGTACATATTTTATTAATGGCCTGGGTTTCACTTAGTCCTGTTAAGTCCTAAACATATTCCCAGTTCTAAAAATGAGAGAGAATGAGGAAAAGGAAGTTCTGTCATCTGGATTTTCTGAAGACGATTGGAAAATCATAAATAAATGCTCTCTCCTTTTGTTTTGTGTATTTAATGATATTGTAACTATGACTAAGAAGGGCAATATCGGCTTACTACCCTGTTAACCAAATTATTTTAGGTGTTATTTGTTTACTGTAAAAATGACATTTTTGGCAAATCATTGGAATATGCTCAGTGACATAATGCTATTAGTATGGATAGATTGTGGCTATATTTTATACATTTACTAATTATGTATTTAAAGTAACAGGATTTTAGTAACAATAATGGGAGGAACAGTGTAAAAATTAAAAAGTTGCCTGAGATTGACCATTATTAATAGACAAATATGTGTATTGTTAGATAGTGTTTTTTTTTTTATATATGGTAAATGATTATGATCATATAAATTCTGTTGCATCACTGTAAATGCCTAAAAGATAATTCCAAAATCCTTGTCCTCCAGGCTCTGGTGTCACTGCTGAAGGGCGAGCGCTTTGGTGCCTTGGAATCTGTAATTGTTTACTGCACCAGGCGAGAGGAGACCAGCCGCATCGCTGCACTGTTGCGTACTTGCCTGCAGGGGGTGATGCTGAGAGAGTCTTCTCGCCCTGTCAAAGACGAAGAGGACAATCCTGTGGGCAGGAAAAAAAAAGCTTTGGGTAAAGTCCAAGGGTGCATCCTGTTTCTTTCACTTTTCTTATTTTTCATTAACCTTGCTTTATTTCAGTAATTTTCTTTAGAATTGATGATTATATGTTTATTGTGCATTTTGTCACCCAAACTTTAGCCAGGAAAAAGATCCGAAAACCCCTGAAGTGGATTGCTGAGGCCTACCACGCAGGCATGTCGGCCTCAGAGCGGCGGCGTGTGCAGAACAACTTCATGTGCGGAGAGCTTCGTGTGGTGGTGGCCACCGTGGCCTTTGGTATGGGCTTAGATAAATCAGATGTGCGTGGCATCATCCATTACAACATGCCAAAGAGCTTTGAGAGCTACGTGCAGGAGATTGGTCGTGCCGGCCGCGATGGAGAGCCTGCACACTGCCACCTGTTTTTAGATCCAGAGGTCAGTCAAGTGACATGTAGAGAAGCAGAGAACCTACCATTTTGAGGCGATTTATTTATATACCATGTATGAACTGTGGGGTGAAAACATATTCCTTTGGTTTTGTAATATGTGCCATTTACAGGGTGGAGATTTGCACGAACTACGAAGGCATATCTATGCAGACACCGTGGACTTCTTCACTGTCAAGAGGCTGGTGCAGAAAGTTTTTCCTCTCTGCAAGTGCAGACTCATCCATCAGAAGAACAAAGAGTTGGCACAGATGACTGCAGTTTCTTCACAAACACATGTAAAGAATTTCGAATTAATAGAATATAACTTTTCAGAATGGGAATGGAGTAGTTGTGCTCCTGTTTTTGTGTAAACTGCATTGTGATAAATTAAGTATTTTTTATTAATATGTCTATATTTCAAATATCTAAATTGCAATTATAGAATTGTTCTCTAACCCTTGCCTTGTTGTGGTTCCTAAAACATATATTGCGTAGGACTGTGATATTGTAAAGCTTTATTTAACTGCATATGAAGAATCTGTTTTTAAAGTTCCCAAGAAAGTTTCCAAAAGCACGTTGGCCTACGTAATTCTACGTGTTTGATGTTACTCAAGAACTAGATTTGGTTTGGTTTCATACTTGTTGGCTAATCTAGATTCGTGTTGCTCTGGCCCATTTGGCTGCCTAGATTTGGCTAGGGTTGTGGCTATGTAAATACTTTTAATCAAACAATTCCATTGAGTTTGAGTTACAAGTGTTTCTGCTTCTCCTGTAGGGCATGGAGGTGGATGATGCAGATATGATTGAGTTGATGGAGAAATGTGAAGAGTCAGATGCAAACCAGCTGGACAAAAAAGAGTGTTCCATGCACACAGACAACCAACACACAGAGGCAGATCAGCCAGAAGTCACAGACATGAACCCCCAGCAGATGTCGGGTTCATTGGAATGGGACAGACCAACTCTGCAGGATACTGAAGACATGGAGGATGAAGGATCTCGTACTCAGAATGAAGGAACAGAGAAGCCAGAAGAACTGGACGACCAAGCAGAAGAGTTATGCGCAGAGAGCGGCTGGGAGGTGGAAGAGGGCGAGGGAGGCAAGTCGCAGCAGCGTGTGTGCCACACTCATGAGAGAGCCCTTCCAATACAGAACACAGTGGAGGAGCTGGACATCACAGAGGAGGGTAAGGGAACATGTTGTTACATTGGGTTGTATGAGTTTTTAAGCTGACTTAAGATGACTTATCAGAGTATTGGTGTGTTGTAGGTTTAGAGACGTTGCTGTGTTATTTGGAGCTTCACCCTCAGTGCTGGGTAGAACTGATGCACCCTACACTTTCAAACTGCCGTCTGGTGTGTTACGGAGGCCCCAGACAACTCCGCAAGCTCTGCAAAGTGTATGTACAAGCTTCAACTGTTTAATTGGCCGCTTTTAGTAAAACAGTACAGACACGCACCACATTACGATCGATTTACAATGTTTAAACATTACATTGTGAATCCAAAAATGCACATTTAACAAACATTCACAAAATTTGAACTCTTATGCACTCTTGTGTGCTAAATGAGAAAGTCAGCAGTGTGACTGAGAGTGAGCAGCGCTGGGAATAGTAGTGAGGAAAAGTCTTTATCGTGACACAAATTATTTTGTTTTTGAATTTGTTGAAATATTCAACACATTATCAAAGTCTATTGTTCTATTCTCGCCAGTTGTGATGTCAAAATGGATTTCCTTTCATGCACTACCTTGAAAAGCTTTATCAGTTTGCCAGTGATAATGATTTGCTTGACTAATTATTGCACATGGGGACATTAACAGGGCAAATTTGCTGATGTACAAACTAAGCACATTTCTAGAAGCTAACCAACTGTGTTTTTAAGTTTTGGATTACTTTGAATAACATAAAAACTTCAGACTTTCTCACTCCCCCAGCATAACCCGGTTCTAACTGGATTGCACATGTGCAAATTTGTAAGAAACTAACCAAAACAATCAACTTGCTGCTTTAAAATGCATTATTTTTTAGGCTGTCTCTTATGTACTGTAAGTATGAATCCATTCTGTTAACTGACAGTTATTATGGACCAGGGTTCAAATATCACCTCTGCCAAGCTGCCGTTGTTGCAAAGCCCTTAAGCCTCTGTTAATTCAATTTAATTCAATTCAATTCAATTCAATTCAAATTTATTCATATAGCGCTTTTTACAATGGTGCATTGTCTCAAAGCAGCTTTACAATATTATATTATCATAAAAGGCCAATCCCAAATTGAGCAAGC
>JAUZSU010118877.1:0-18795 GCA_034780255.1 Parotocinclus maculicauda
AACCCGGCTCCGCTAATTTGGAGCGCGATCGTGAGCTAATTCCCCAATCTGCGGTTTTCGGGAGCGATCAAGAGGACCCAGCGTAAAGCTGATCACTCATGGCACATTTCATTGAGACAAATACAGATCTGGCAGACGCGGGACCGAGTGTTTAGAGTGTTCCGAATTCAATAAGGCGATCTGATCTGCCGGGAAAGTCGCACGCAGAAAGACGGTCATATACAAACTGGCTGGCACGGGCCAATAAAAGCTCTTAAACGAAGTTAAGGGGGTTGGTGGTGGTGGTTTGGGATGGGGGGGGATGGGGGGTAGAGTCTCGCTCATAGTCACGGCCCAAACCGATGTGTAATTGCTGCATAAACGTATATTACAGTATTCAAAAGGCCTTCTGCTACCAGATCGTCTGCTAGGAGGCAAAGAAAATCCGAGCAACCCGAGAGCCCTCGCCGAATTCATCCACTGCTACAATGACAGTACTGTGCAAAAGTCTCGAGCCACCACTAGGTTTGCTGTTTTGGCAATACTGTGACGACACAGTGTCACGACTGGACACCAAAAAATCGCCTTTTTGGATTTAAAATAATCTTTTTTTTCCACTGCTGTTCCTAAAACACTACAGAAAAATCCTTAAAAAGATCCTTTCAATCCAAACAAATTATGACGACGTTTGAACTGCCCCGTCTACCCAGCTAGGACGTTCCAAAAAAATGACCAGCTTATGTTTGAATCATATGTGTTATATCGAAGTGAATAATGTATCTGAGAAACAGAAAAGGTTGAAATATAGTTATGTTTTTAAGGATTTGCAATGAATCATTTTATTCTTTTATTCCGTATATACACCCTGGCTTGGGGGAAGCAGTTTTCTGAGATACTCGTATGGGGGTCTCCATGGAAAAAGGTCAGGAACCAGTGGTCTTTGCATCAGGAATAGGTTTGCAGGACTAGACGTAAGCTCCGCCTCCAACTGAGGCACTGGAATGAAAAGTAAAAGACTAAAGACGACCCGAAATACGTACTCGGGGCACACAGCTTTCATTTGGTTAAATGGCGCGTCTCAAACGGCTCACGAAACGAGCTCAGTGATTGGGACTGCAAAAACCAGCAACCCAAAGGATGGCGTAAGACGAGAAACTAAAGAAAAAGGACGAAAAGGAGCAGAGTAAAGAAATATTGATGGGAATCCATGAGGAAATACTGACGAGAAAACAACCTTCTTCCCAGAAGAAAAAACGTGAGCAAAGACGGCGGAAAAGTGGTTATTTCTACAGCTAAACGTCACCTACCGGGATAAAGCATGATCCTGCGTTCCTACTAAACTTATGCACGCGAACCAATAACAACAAAACATGTCACACACTCTCACACAATCTCTACGTATCGTATAGTATCGTAATCACACTTGAAATCCATCCACTACCCCTCAAAGGTCTTCACAAACCTCCCAGCAACTGGTCCATCTTCTGCCTATTTCCCTTTCCCCAAATTCTTGATCCCCTACACACACCATAAAACCGTACTGGAACAATATAAACAAACAACAACAAAAAAAAACAGATTAAGCTCAATCCCCTGCTGAGGCTTCGTAAAAATCCCCCTTAATCATTTGTCCGTCCCGCTTTTTGGTTTTTTAATTCCGATTTAAGATTCACTAAATATTTCTTGAAAAAAAAAAACAATAACGACATATAATATCCATCCATCCATCCGTTATCATCCGCTTTATCCACACGGATTCGCGGTCCAGCCGGTGCCCGCCCGGCAACTCTGAACTCTAAGGGCAGGAACAACCCTAGGTGGGGTGCCAATCCATCGTAGTGCACACACACAGCCACACACTAAGGGCCACTTTAGAGACACCAATTAACCTAACACGCGTGTCTTTGGACTGTAGGAGGAAACCGGAGTACCAGGAGTAAACCCACGCAGACCGGGGAGGACATGCAGACTCCACACAGAAAGGACCCAGGCCGCTCCACCCTGGGATCGAACCCGGGACCCACCGCTCCCCTGATCTGTGCCCCCCAGCAGCCTCTCCTCACAGTCAGGACTCGAACCCATGATTGAAGGTAGGTTTAGAAAGCTGCACAAAATAATAATAATAAATAAAAAAATAATAATAATAATAATAATAATAATAAGGATAAGTCAGAGGCTATTGCTATCCCAGTTCTGTGTGCAGACGCCTGTAGTTGTAGTAGCTCTGGACTGGGACATGGTAGCTTTAGCTAGGTGACTGACTGGTGTGTGTGTGTGTGTGTGTGTGTGTGTGTGTGTTTGTCGGGGGCAGGCGGCTCAGTCTCAAAGCCGCCGGCTATTAGAGGTGATTAAGTAACCCGATGGCTGTTTGCTGTTTCTGCAAGTCTTTAGTGCGGTAACTGCTGGCCTCGGATCTGTGCCCGGCTCAATCTAGAAGCTTTGGGGCCAGACCGGGTTGACTCGAGGCCTTATCCTCTATCTTCTGGCACTACCGGCGTGACCCCGGCGTGCCAATGAGGCCTGGAGTTGAGCCCCGGTAAGCCTGAGGGGCTGCGGCCTGAAGAGGGTAGTGGCAGCGATGCCAGGCAGAGGCAAACACGAGAAAGGCCAAGCGATGAGTCATGGCAAAGAAAACGCCCACGGAGCGAGTAGTAAACGAGGCCGGCGTGACCCCGGACCGTAACGAGAGGCTTACGCGCGGAGGGCCAGCACGCTTTAGTGTGTTATAAGCTAAAGAAAGAGGGGTTTTGATTGTCTTAACTAGGTCTGAGTGTACATAGAGTTTAGGGAGAAAGCGCTTTCAAAGCTGAGATGAAGAGGTATAAAGCAGGCGATGCCTTCAGAGGGAGAAAGACAAGAAAGCTATCCAGCCTGGCACCTAATC
Source organism: Parotocinclus maculicauda (assembly GCA_034780255.1). NCBI lineage: Eukaryota > Metazoa > Chordata > Actinopteri > Siluriformes > Loricariidae > Parotocinclus > Parotocinclus maculicauda. The sequence goes on from JAUZSU010118877.1 coordinate 2,864, forward strand.
AAAGGGATTATGGTTCGAGGAAGCCAAGCCTACAGGTTATCCTTCAGGAAGCATACCAAGTAGTTATCAAAAACACCCGACTTCAAAAGGAGCTCCATTTTCCTATATTCGCACCGTTTCGGCCTCGGCCTGCGGGGCTTGTTTCTGGGTAGAAAGGGTGTCGAGAGATGTCTGTACTTGTACGAGAAGCGGGGGGAGGGGGTGGGGGGGCTTGAGAGCCGCGTGGTCCGTGACCATCGACGTCAATCACTCGAAAGGCAGCAGAAACCGTGAGGCGACTCGGGTTCCCTCTGCGCGCCAATACCGTCGACTCTCTCGGACAGAAGTTTGCGTCGTTCGCTTTCGGCCTCTCGGTGCACGGCTGCGCTGACGGCACGAATCAAACGGCTGAAATGCCACAGCCGTCTCGCTCTCTTTAGGGGGAGGAAAGGTTAAGCGCAAATGTTAGCTTATGAGGAAGATCAGCGCAATAATAACGAAGACAGGTGAGAAGTTCACGCTCGTAGACGGCTCCGAACTAAGGATTCAATCCGGCGCTTACCAATCCGTTACAGGCATTTTTTGCGGTATGACACCAAGGGCTGTCTGGAGACTGGTCTGTCTACCATTTACTTTTAGCTCAAGCAAACTTAAATGATATATACATTATTAAATCAACTTCTAAACTTATATAAAGCGATTAAAATAGATTGTCATTCATCCATCATCTTCTGCTTAATCCACATTGTGCTTGTGCCCACCCAGCAACTCTGGTGCAAGGGTAGGAACGAGCCTAGACAATACGCCAATCCATCGTAGGGCACACACACACACACACACACACACACACACACACACAAACACATTCACTCATACTAAGGGCTACTTTTAGAGACGCCAATTAACCTAACACGATGTCTTTGGACTGTGGGAGGAAACCGGAGGACCAGGAGTAAACCCACACAGACACAGCAAGGACATGCAGACTCTACACAGAACGGACCCAGGCCGCTCCACCCTCCACCCTGGGATCGATGTTCCCCAACTGGCCTCCCCTCCCTCAAGTTTTCTTGTGTTGCCCATATAGTAAAAACACATTATATACTTCATCATTATACATTATATAAATATACATTATATAATCTTTATCGTTTTTATACATCTGAGCTCTTGCTTGCACGTTATGCTTGTGTGTAACTCGAGTTACTACGGAGCAAAAAAGGCGTAGGTACGGGGTTTAGGAAACTAGAACTGGTTTTTCTCCGCCGTCCCCAACGACACCAGGGCGTAAAAGAGAAGAGCATTTGTGTGTTTCCCTTATCTAATGCCTTCAGCAGTTTAAACATTTACACTTCTAAAAGTATGATCCCACTCGGGAGATTTACATCGCCGAGGCCCGGACCCCGCCACGGTTGAGGTACGACTTTTTATACCGGCATCCATCTGGCCCACGTTACACCTATTGGATCCAGATGTGCATTTAATTGCGTTTTCATCCAAATTACTACTCGGGAAAGAAGCTAAGATAACATACAAACAGCGGCAAGTAACAAATGAAATTGGGATACGGTGGGAAAAAAAAAGAGGATGTGGAAACGAAAAAAACATTGCCAGGCTTATGTTTTTGAAAGCGGATCCACGAGCATTAGCGCAAAGTATCGATTCGCTCGCAATTTCGTGCCTCCTCCGACCCGATCCGAGCCGGGCAGGAGGTCCCGCAAAGAAGCATTCATTTGATTTTTCAAAAAACATAAAAGATTGATACCTTGATTCTGTTCAGGGGAGATGAGAGGGGGAGGGAGGGGCGGTGTAATAAAAGGGAAGGTCAAATTGATATTTGGAGAGAGCAGGTTAGAGGGCAAAATTAGATACCCAGAGGTGACTTTAATAAGAGATAATAAGAAAAGGTCTGGCGTTTGTGTACACGATCGAACACGAGCATCCGTTTCCTTTCTTTACACATCGTATCCGGCGCTGGAATTTGTTCCGAGGGAAATTTCGCCAAATAAAGCTGAAAGGGTTCGACTTGGATATAAATCTGCGTAGGGAGGACGTGGTATGTGGGGTTTTAATTCTAGATTTTCTTTTGTTTTATCTAAGCGACCCAGGACTAAACAGGGTATAACCTTAAAATAAAAAAATTAAAATAAATTAAAAATATTTAATACCAGGTCAGGTAATCCCACAACCAAAGAAATTAAAAGGCACTTTAAAATTGTTTTTTTAAGTGCACATTTTTGCTTTAATTTGTGTTTAATCATTTACCATTTAATCCCACCCGGCAACTCTGGGTGCAAGGACAGGAACGACCCTATATGAGGTGCCAAATCGGTCGTTGGGCACACGCACACAGTCACACACTAAATGCCACTTTAGAGACACCAGTTAGCCTAACACGCATGTCTTTTGACTGTGGGAAAAAACTGGAGTACCCGGAGTAAACCGGAGGACATGCAGACTCTCACAGAAATCCACAGGGGGTCGCGGGCCAGCCAGTGCCCACCCGGCAACTCTGGGCGCAAGGGCAGGAACAAGCCTAGACAGGGCGCCAAGCCATCGTCGAGCACACGCGCACAGTCACACACTAAGGGTCACTTTAGAGACACCAATTAACCGAACACGCATGTCTTTTGACTGTAGGAGGAAACCGGAGTACCCGGAGTAAACCCACAGACATGGGAAGGACATGCAGACTAAACACAGAAAGGACCCAGGCCGCCCCACCCTGGGATCGAACCCAGGACCTTGTTGCTGTGAGTCTGCCCACTGTAGTCTACATTCAGGCTCTAGCTTTCCTACACAAACGTACCCCTATTACACATTCCTTCAGTCTTGCTTTCGGATCCGGCGCCCCCTTCAGGACGCCTTCTCTCACGAGTCAGTATCATTTACAGACCCTCCTGAAACTGTTTCATATTATCCAATCTATCCTTCCTCAGCATGGGTCCAGCACACCTTCCTAATAACCCACTTTATGACTCATATATTTCACGCCAGGATGGGAAAAAATTACCGAGGCAGACGACCGGGCCAGGCTCACTTACTCCTGAAACAAAGCGTCCAGACTCCCCGTGCTCAGGAGCTGCAGCGATAAAACAAGGGGCTCGGTCCAAAACTCCGGCGGAGAAAGTTTATGATGACTCCTGCCATGATGCAGTCTATTAAAGACGTTCAATAGTAGTGTCATAAAGCTCTTATAAACACCCCGAGCAGCATGGAGCCAAGCGTGCTCAGTCTTTATGAGCTGGAGGATTAAGGCAAAAACTAGTGGCAAGACCTCATAAAACAGGTGTCGAACTGGAAGTCCTGTACAGGGAATGCCCAAATGTTTGTAGACAACCCTTAAAAGGTAAAGATAGAAAGCTGCAACGGCTCTGACCGGCAGCTCGAATGCCAAGTGTGGCCTGGCATTACGGTCACGTGACTCAAGGATGTGGTGACCACAAACTTTTGGCAATATGGCTTTAAAGTGTCTTCCACTATTAAGTTAGACAAATATAAAATATTGATCGGGCACTTTATTAGAATACAAGCAGAACATAGAGGAAATGCAAAGACAGCAGGTTCCAGACAGCAGCTTACAATTTAGCAACAGCAGTTTCTGGCAGCTCCAGACCCTTTTTCAGTCCAAAGAGGTTCGATCAGGAATGACTTTTAGGAAGAGTGGCACCCAGGAAACGATTTTTACCGAAGGAGAAGAGTGTAAAGAGTGTCATGAAGTGACAATGATATGGTTGGATTGGCAAATCTATGGGTGGCCTAACACTTTTGCACAGTACTGCCAAATCAATATGCGGCAAATACGAATGAAGATCGGCAGCATTCAGTAGGGTAAACAGAATCACCGGAAACACCGGGAAAATTATGGAAACACCCAAATAGAACTTAACCTAAACGTTAGAGCTTTAAACTCCTTTGGGAAACTTCGGTGCGAGGTATTTACCGGGCTTTAATTTTTCCGCACTATATATACACACACACACATACACAGTCGATTCTGGTTAATTTATACCACCAGTTAATAGGACCAGCCGCTTATTTGGACCAAAATTCCGCTTAATCGAACCAAAGAACGTGACAGCGAATAAGAAATATGTAATATCCGTGGTTACCAAATAAACGCTTCGTCTCTGGCATCCCTACAACGCTCCCGAGTTTTTTCCCAGCCCTCTACTGCCACCTACAGGTCTTTGCCTAACATTTCCATTTACTACAAAAACAAGCCACAAGTTGCCACTTAGCCACAGCTAAAGCGCGTCAGATCACACTGGATAAGTTCTTCAAACGTTGACTGGAATTTAGTAAGAACTTGTTTTTTACAGTATTATGCTTGACATGCTGAGTACCTATACATTGTGTTGTAGATCGTTTCGAAAAATTTGGTCGCAAATTTATTTTTTAATGAACAAAATTAGTAAGCAACAGTAGTTCTTGTTTGTACGTTCACTATACATGTAAATCGCACAATAAAGGTTTAATAAACATTGAATATGTTACATAGCATGTCCTGTCTTGTAACATAGGGCATGTTCGTTTAATCGGACCAGTTGGTTATTACGACCAAAACAATTGCGCCCCGATGTGGTCTGAATAACCAGATTCCACTGTATTGTGAAATCGTGCTGTATAGGACAAACCAGCAAATTTTACACAAAATTGTGATTTCCAGATCAGCTCGAGTACATGCTGTCGTCATAGCAGAAGAGAGAAGTGCAGATAACTTTTGTAATATTTTTTTTTCTAAAGATTCCACTTTTCAGATTGCTTCATTTTATTATATGTAATTATTTATATTTTGACAAATAGGGAGTGAGAATAAACCCAGTTTCTTATTCTAAAGAAAGGTGAACTAATTTTTTGGAATGGTTATATGTTGAAATAATAGCATATAATAGAGGAACATGTCGTTTAACTTTCACATAATGTTCTTTGACGATGACATTCACATAGTAGTTTAGATACATTGCTCGTAGTGTTTTGTTTTAAACAAAAAAATTTAATAAAACACAATAATAAAACATTAAGTACAGTTTTATACTGTATAATATAGTAATTTTTGTATAATTCAAAATGTAACACAAAAAAGAAATTAGGTACGTGACCATGTTTTCTGCCTTTCAAGACAGCTAATTCTCTTTTTTGTCAGCAGGTGACTCAAGGCTTCATTCAAACTAGTTTTTTGTCATTCAGGCATGAATTAGATGTGTATAAGTTTGCTTTTTTCTTTTAATACCTTGTCCATTATAACTGATAAGTCGATTGGATGTACGTAAAATGACACATACCTGTTTATTACCCTTTTTCTGATTTAGCCTGGTTTTAGTTATAAGTAGTCCACTATATTATTGTACTTTAGTTCTAAAAAATAGCATTTTAAAATATTTACTTTTCAATGATTTTGTGTGAGCAGATTGCCGTTCAAAGCATTTAGCTGCAAGTTGTACTGTGTATTACTAGGCATGCGACAAATAAAATTTGATTTGATTTCTATATTTGAACAATGTTAAGCATGAATTTGCTCATTTTTGTTCTCTTTTTGTCATTGAGAAACAACAAATGGCAAACATTGTCTCTTTTAAATAAGCAGTTCCTGATTTAGAATTAAAGCCCACAAATGACTCTTATTCATTTAAGGTACTCTTATTGTATCCTATTGTTTTGTGTTCTGCTGCCTGACTTGCTTAGGTCAAGCTCACAGAAAAAACACGCTGAAGCATATATCCATATCAAGTGTGTCCTTGGCTCATCTGGCTTTATGCATGGGTGAGCAGAGTTCTCTGAACAGTTTGATGAATTTCACCAGATATATAGCTCATATCTTCTTTTGTTCCTGGTGATCTGAAGCTCTTTAATACCTTTGTGGTGTGAATTGCACCGCAGTTACATTGTTTTAAAAATAGAACACTGAAGCAGGACTTGAATTAGAGCTGCTCAAAATCACAGGGAGAGGCCCGAGTCCTTTCTGTGTGGAGTCTGCATGTACTCTCTGTGTGGGTTTACTCTGGGTACTCCAGTTTCCTTCCACAGTCCAAAGATTTGTGTTAGGTTAATTTATTACTCTACATTGCTATTGACTTGAGTGTGTATATACGGTTAGTCCTGATATAACTTTGTGTGTGTTGGTGAAATGGCCACTGATGTCGACATCGACACCAAGTTAAAACAAACACTATTTGCTGTTGCATAATTACTTTGTGTACGGGCACTGTGTTGTATCTATTGCAAATATATGTCTGTGCAGTGTTGTACAGCTGGTGCCTGTTTTTGGGGTCTTTTGCTTGTTTGTTTAACTTTTTAAACTTGGTAGCAAAGTTTCTAAATTATTTGAACTGGAATGAGCTCCTTACAGTATAGCAGGAGTTTTTAACAGTATTTAAACTGTTCACCAGTCATCATTGATGGAAGCAACAACACGTGGAATTTATGAGCATGTAGGTGGTGTGGTGATTTGCTCGCAGGGCTTCTAAGAAGCGTCTCTTTTCTGGCATTTTCAGGTTTGTTTCTGCCCAATATATGATCACTCTGTAATGAAATTACAGACTTTGTGACTTCTTATCATAATGGTATTTCTTCAGAGCCATATCTGCATACTGTTTTATAGAAACCTGGCTAAAAAGTATTCTTTCTGATGGGTATAATTTTTTTAAATACTGCATACACATGTCCTGTTATCTGGTTGTATTATAATAAAGAGACTGAACAATATTTATATAGGGTCATTATAATCATTATTATTTTCTATTGTAATTTATTGTCAAGACCTTTGACATTAAAAGAAATGCATGTTTATGGGATGTGCAGACATTTTTAATATACTTTTGAGGTTGCCCAGGAAAAAATGTAATGTGAAATCTGACCTTAAAGTGTCCAAATTGCCATAAAAGAACTCATTGTACAACTGTGAACTTTATGGTCAAACTGTGAAAGCTCACAAAAGCAATTTGCAGCCATTTACAGTTTTACTATGCCATCTAACAGAACATTTTTTTTTCCTGGATGAGTGCAGCCACCATTTATTAGCTAAATGTTTTCTATGCAGAGATAGTGAGTACAGCCTGGAGAAACATTGTGGCAGTGTTACATGATTATTTTCATGTTGGTGCCTAATTGTATGGATATGCACTAAAGATTTGATCATTACCTCATGCTCATGTCTTGCCCTTGCAGCAACAACGCACAGTGTATCGTCTGACGCTGGTGAAGGCATGGAACGTTGATGAACTGAAGGCCTATGCAGACCTCATTGCTTTAGGTCAGCCAGACTTTATCGAAGTTAAGGTGAGTTTCAAAGACCTTCCTTTTTTATACAGATGAGCCATTCTGATTGAATCATACATTGTTTCTCCATATAATTCCAGAAGTACACAGTATTTACACACCATCATTTGTCACATTTATTGGTCAGTACTTTTAGTACCTGGTACCTGGTTTAATGTCCATGTGTGTTGAAGCTGAAGTAAATTTGTGGGCTAATGGATAATATCTCAGCATTTCATTGAGAATCTGTGCTGTCCAATCCATTATTCCCTAATGGATTGGATTGGAAGGAATGCCACCTAATTACAGACTAATTAGCTTTACTCATGGTCAAGTGGATAAGCAATTAACAAGGACCATCAGCAAATATTCTCCTTTAGCTGAGGTTTGCAAATTGATTCAGTCAAGACTGTGGCATGTTTCAAATCAGCGTTATAAAACCTGGTTTCTTACAGACTGGGGTTGTTTTTAATCTTTTGTGAAAAATTGAGTCTGCTTTGGAAATATTCTGTGTCATGACATTAATAATGCTGTTGAATTGCTCAGTGCCAGGAGCTGACAGACCCTAAATTTTATCTCATTTATTTTGCTGATACTGTTTGATCTCAGACAGCTGCTGATCTTTCTTCATTGCCCACTTGTCCTCTAACCTGAACAAAGTTGCTAAGCGAAGACAATTGCTTCTTTAGATAAGATGTTATCATGTTAGCTGCTAACCACTAATGAATATGAATAGATGCCAGATATTGTTTGTTGTTTTCCTTAAATGGAAACATTGTAGACAGATATTAATATTCCAGATTTTTTGGAAGAAACCGTCCAGATTTTATCAGCAAAAAAAAAAAAAAGCCAGGGTCTGTCATGGCATGGAGATTTACACTTTTACACTAGTGCAATGGCAGCATTAATGCAGAAAAGTATTCTGAGATATTAGTGCTGCATAAGCTGCCGTCAAGCTACCTTTTCCAGGGACGTCCATGTATTTTTTTTTAAACAAGACAATGCAAATCCTTTCCTTTTTTTTAGGGGAAGACTACTTTTAAAACATTTTAACAATTTTCACATGCGTTTATTGACACACTGGAGATCCTCTGCCCACCTTTGTTACTCATAGAGCTGTGATTATAATTGCCTGTGGGTTTTTTTAAACGTAGCCTTAAATTGGCCCCATCTTAACTTTTATATTTTATATTTATATATATATATATATATATATATATATAATGGTAAATTTCATTTTGGAAATTAATATGGTTATCATTTACAAATTACATTGTTATATTGTTGTACATAATTATATAAGTTATCTCAGGAGGTATTTAGGCTATATGATAATTAGCTATCCATCATGATAATACAGTCAATTGTGGTTCTTCCTTACTGAACGTGAAACAGGTTAATGTTGTTTTCTGTGATAGCTCTTCAGACAGTAATCATTTGTCTAATTATCATTATCAGCCCAAATGTGTTTTTTGTGATTAGGGAAAGAAATGGTAAAATGTGTTTTGTCATCACAAAGACTGACAGTCAGCAACCTTATTCCTTATTCAGAAAGAAGATTAATTTTATTGATGTTGAATAACACAAGAATTACACCCGTACAACACACCATCAGTAAAAAAGCAAATGACTGATTTTACAGCCACAAGCATCTGTTGTTGTTGTCAGTAAACAATTCAGTCAAGAAACCAAATTAAGTCTGTAATTAAAGGTGTTCTCAACATAAAATGTCCCACCCTTCCAGTATTGCACTAACCCAGGCCTAAATTCTGTTTCCACAAAACCCCCACCACCGTTATGTTGGCAACATTGATTCATCCAGATGTTTGCTCCCTGCCTCTTTATTCATCCTCCCCACTATTATTTACAATTATTGTAGTGAAACAAACAGAACAGCAGTGATGATGCTCGTAACTTATTTAGCAGCCAGTCGACAGCCCTTCAATCTCTTGCCCAACAACAAGCAAGCTCAGCGGGTTTCAGTTTCAAGCTGAAGCAGACCTTGACTTTGACGTGCGGTTTCCTAGCAACAGTGATTGAACTGCTTTGACAGACAACAGAGACAAAGATTTGTGCGGCCAAAAATGAATGTATGACAGTATTCAGTGTGTTTACAATCATGTGGTAGCAGTGCAGTGCTTTCTACTGTTGAGATCTGGATCAAGAACATCAGTTACTATTCACATCAAAATCGAAAAATGTGGTGGTTGTAGATCTTAAATATTGAAGAGGAAATTCACAGAAAAAAAGATTTGATTGATCTGGTACAAATGTTACGTACCAAAATTAACCACAGTAAATGGAATTTAAAAAGTGAGTGCGTGGTGTAGGGTCAGAATGTGGTTTGTACATATGTAAGTCCAATGTCCTGACGTACCTTGTGTCAGCTATTTAAGGTGGAAATAGGGGCACATTTTCTTAATACACATGGGTCATTCAATACCGCAGCCTATTAAAATATTGTTGCTAACTATGTGCACCCCTTAAAACCACCACATCACATTTTTTTCCCACTTTACCCAAGTTCTCATGTAATCCTCTTACTGGGTTTTCTTCTCTGGCTCCCTGGATCAGATTAAAAACCTTGATGCATGATTACTAAGCTATTAACGGACCAACCTCTTTCTGCCTAAAGACTAATCAAACCACACACTGTACCTTGTGCCCTCCAATACGACTGAATTCAAAATATGCCTCAAGACAAAAAGATATAGCAAGCATATAGACGCCGATTCACTTTGCTGGCACCCAGCTGGTTCTTGTGTTCTCCAAACAATGACCCACCTTCACTCAGCACTCAAGCAAAAATTGAGATAGATTTACAATTTGAAAATTCAACAGTTTCAGGTAAATATTGTTGGTCCTCAACTTTGTTTTTTTTTTCCATATTTTAACTTTTACATAACATTAGAACTAAAATATTTATCTGGTTTAAATCCGGAGTACTAAATGCCTTCTTAGTAGCCTTGGACCAATTACTGATATAATCAAATATCAATATTGTGAAGTATCAGTATTATTCAAATTATAAGTTGTAAGCAATAACCTGCATGCCACATCATATTGCGTCTTATTTTTACACTTGCATTTAGCTTTCTACAATAATGGCAATATTTGCTTAATTTTCAGTATAAGTACTATGCAACTTTTTCAACAGAATAGATTATGCTTACTTGTACCCTATACAAACAGAACACCAACTGTTTAACTGCAAACTGCCACCCTAGAAGGTTTATTTTTTTAGGAATAATGCCTAAATGTATTTAAAAAATCCACTGTCCTGTAAATAGTAAAATGCATGAGCATCACGTGTTGTTTTTTATGGACTGCAGTGACAGATAAGGCCCAATCATGTCATGTTCAGCGTATTTTCCATTAACCGATGGAAGAAACTAAAGTGGTTTGGATTGTTTAAAGATAATTGTTTAGTGCTTTTCTTACACACAACTGATACAAAAAGTTTTGTCAAAACGAAATAAACCAAGTTTAATTTAAGATGGCACGTAGTTATTTATATTTCAAGGAGGATGGGTTTTTATTGTGTTTTGGTCCTTCCAGAGTTTCTTTCTTATAATGTTTAGGGAGTTTTTGTTTGCCACTGTTGCTGTAGGATTGGCCATAAAAGATAATCTCATATTGTAAATCTGTATAGAGTTAATGATCCATTGTAGAAATTGCTTAAATATGTTGGATACATTTTATTCTACAGTTTATTCTTCTTCTTTAAAAACTTTTCAAAGAAAGCCTGCCTTGTTTTGCTTTGTTTACAAAGTACTGTTTTTTTTATTGAATGCAAAATCAATAATCATTGAAAAAACTCTGGATCGTAACGGGAATTGTGAGCAGAGAGTTTCGTTATAACCCTAGTACCCATGCAAGATGGCATTAGCTTGGCACCGGAATAGTATACATTTCTTTAAACCTTGTGTAGAAACTTTTTTTGTTTATCCATATTCTGATATAAACTGATTTCTGTGTCTCTATAGATAAGGTTCTGCACCACGTAGTGTATATCAATGAGGCAGACATATGTCTTAAGGATTCCAAACCACCAAACTTGTTTACAGTGATTAAAACAAGCTTGTACTACATTAATGGAATGAATCTGGCATGGCTGAGTGCTTTGATTTACTTCCTTAGTAGTTGAGTGATTTTAATACAAGTATAGGCATTTTACTAAATTCGCTAATTGGGACCACAAGAATTTGGATGCAGTCAAATATAAAGACATAAATCATTAGAATTGGATTTCTCTGGTACATTTAATGTCTTTTTATTGCTAATTGATTTCTGTACTGAAAATCTATTTTTTGAATGTTTAACTCTTCCTGGATGGGTGATTCTGATTACACAGTGTAGACTTTAAGTAGATGTCTTGGAGCACAGCACTAAATGTTTTCCCTGAACCCATCCTCCACGGGTGGCCTAGATGTTAAATAAATAAATACTTAAAAGTATACTAAGTTATAGCAAAATTAAGTAAATAACAATTTAAATCAATAACAAATTAATAATAAAATTTTTATTATTAATAAAATAAATAAACTAAATTATAAAACAAAATGGATTATAAAATGAGTTCTCAGTGGGAAATCCTTGGAGGCACAACTTCTCCTAATGTCCAAACGATGGAGGGAGTTACTGTGCTCTGGTGGGACTGAGTTCTGTTGATGAAGACCAGTAGAGTGATGCTGAGCTGGAAGAACATCTAAGTGTGTGGTGCTGGAACTGGTACCGGAACATCAACTCTACCAACCAACATCTGTGACAAGGATGTTCTGTCTTCTCGTACTGTCTCACAGGTGCCTCTGTAACCATTGATCCTAAATGCTTACTTTCATATCCCTCACTTACTTTCACCGGGGTAGGATGGGTTGCCTAAAATATTACCGTACCTTAGTAAGTAGTTGCTGGGTTCTATGTGAAAGGCTGATCTCATCATCTCTAAGTACATTTATTTGGTCTCTAAGTAATCAGTTTTTTTGCCTTGCCACCCTTCTTTTGCCTCTATCTGGATTGTCGTCTTCATCCTCCTAAAACTGAAGTGTGCAATGTTTTGGGGTTGTTTGCTCTTTTGACTTGTACAGATGACCTTAAACACATTGTTTCCATGGTTGGAAGGCTTTTTCAACATCGTAGTCTATTTGGCCTAGCCAGTATACCGTCTCATACCACAACTTTGGAGTTGAGGCCTCACTCATTAGCATTTGAGGTAAGGTTCTCAGCTAGTCTGGTACTTTGATCATTAATCCTCCAGACATACATTGTACCTTGCACTTTAGCTGACACAGAGCCTCTCTTCCAAGCAGGTTAATGGGCGTATGTGCTGATACAAGAATAACAAGCGTTTTTTGTTGTTGTCCCATTTGTAGGTTAATGGAACCTGTTATATTGATCAGTTTTTTTAGGCAGGTGTGCACCGTTTCGGTGTCCACAATTACTGAGGATAATTTGCTGTTCACGTAAACCTGCAGCATTCGGGCGTGTGACTGATGACTTTCAGCTGTCCCTTCCCCTTAGAATTTTTTTGTGCATCTCCAGTATCCTTGGGCATCCCCTGCCAGGGATCTACCGGCCCACTTCCTCCTTGCTGCACCTGTGGAGGATTGTACTGTTGGTTTTGTTGGTATCCTTGTGGCTAATATCTTTAGGGGTTGTCTTGGTCTTCTGCAGTCTCTCATCATGTGTCCTCTCATGCCACAATTCCAGCGGACTGGTGGTCCACCTCTTGCTGGTCCTATGTTTTCTTGGTAGTTTCCTCTTCATCTTCCTTCCTCTTCCTACATAACCTTTTCTGTGTTCTCACTTGTGGTGGCTGCATTGGAGTGGCTTTGAGTTGAGGTTGCTGTGTACTCACTTGGACAGGTGGTGGACCATAGTTAGTCTGTGGTATGGGGTTTGTTGCTTGTACTGCTTCTTTGTATTCCTTCTTGTTTGGCGTGTCTTTTTATTCAATCTCTCTGCTCACTGCTTGTATTTTCTTTTCCCCAGCACTTATCTACATTTGTACCAGTTGCCTGCTTTCAAACAGGTCTTGTTCTTTCATTCGCTGTTCTTGCTTCTTGTACCTTTCGTAGCTGCGGGCCACATTGCCACAGAATTGACTTATGGGCATTGTATTCAGGCCAATCACTTTCTCCAGTTTGTTACTTAAGCAGGTCTTTCAGCAGGCTGTCTCTGCACATTACTTGCAGCAATGAGTCTTGTTCTGGGTCTTTCCCCAGCTCTTGTTTCCAGCATCTCACATGTTTGTGACTGTAGTGGCTGATGCTCTGGTTTACCTTGATTGGATCAGCATACGGCATATCTGGGTGTACTTTGGTGGGAAACTTCTGTTTCCATGCTTTCCATACATCTGCTCTCATTAAACACCATGATGTCAGCTTTATTTCTGCTAGGGTTGTTCCTTCAGTCATTCTAGTTTTGCAAACCATCTGTATGCTCTTTCAGTGATGTCTGGTAGCCTGCCCGTCATGACCTTTGTGTTCATTGTTAACCATAGTGTGTATTCTTCATATCCTCTTTTCAGCAGTACTGGGCATTGTTTTTCTGCCTGTTCCAAAGTTTTCCTCACCTTTCTTTGTTGTATTTTTTTTTCAATCATTTCTGCGTGCATCTCTTTATATGACTGCTCTTGTCTGGTATGCTGCTTTGTCTTCATTCTTCAAAATGAAGTTGTCTTCCACGTTATTCGTGGTGGACATGATTCATGCTGGCTTGAACTGCTTATGCGTGAGACTCTAAGCACTTCTGAAGAAGAGTCATCATCACTTAATAGTGTTTCTCCCTCTTATCTTGACCTTTCTCTTCATCTGTTACTTCTGTCACTGTAACTATTTAGTTCTGCCTTTGCCTTTCAGTCTTTCTCTATGGTCAGTTTTGTCTCCGTCTTCCAGTTCCTGTTCTTTTCTTTGTATTGCCTTTCGTTTTTCCTCCAGTTCTTTTTGTCATTCTTCTTGTTGCTTGTGTAACTCTTCCTGCTCTCCGTCAGTTTTCTTTGTTCATATATTATTTGTTCTTGTTCTCTGGGTACCAGATTTTTCTGCTTTCTTCTGCAATTTTTTTCTTTTTTTTTTTTTAAACTCTTCTTCCAAGATGCATTTCTAGCACATTTTTAAGTCGTTGCTTGAAGTCATCTCTTATGTTGTGTGTTACTTTCTTTAACTCTGAGTGTTCTTTTTCTATCTCTTTTTTGTTTGATTTCAGCAGTTTTCCTGTTCGTTTCATCTTTAGTATTGCCTGAACACACTGTGCGGCTGGTAGCGTTTCTGGCGGGGTTGTTGCCATGGCATACGGCAGAGGCAGTTGGGGATACAGTGTTTTTGGCGAGTGTGGCAGTTGTTGCTTTTCTTTTTATTCTATATGGGACTATTCCTGCTTCTATATCTTTCCTATAACTTTGTACAACCCTATAAGATCTATATATAAGTTTCTATAAGTTTTCTAGCCCTTTTTGTCTTGCGTTTCTTGCTCTGGTCTTATAGTTTTTGATGCACTCCTTTGTTCCTCCCTTTTGGCCACCTATCAACAAACTGCTTAGTGCGTTTTACCCATTTTTCTTAATGTTTTTTCAGTTTTCTAACGCTGGATTTCCTTTAATTAGTAGAACCAGCACTAGCAGTCCTTATTGTGAGGCATATTTCTTCAATGACCTTTTTTCCTTTTCTATTTGTCTATATGTCTTTTAGTTTGATTGGACCAGTCGGTCGTGAGCTACCACAGTTAAGTTATTTTTACACAAGCGGGGACTACTCTTTTTCTACCTTCTCCGTATTCTTTTGTTACAAGCAGTGTTGTTTTTAGTTTTAGTTTTTCATTTAATTCTTATTTTATATATTTTAGTTTCCCACTTCCAATTGTCTTTACCTTACTGCAATAATTACCAAGAAGTCCTTCCTTTTTAAATGTATACTACGTCCCCTAGTTGTCCTTCCCACAGTTCTTTAACAAAGTGTTTCCCTGCCCGTGCACTTTTTGGACGAAAGGGTTGTATCCCTTGTCGACACTTTTGAATGGCCCTTCAATGATTGGGATTACCTATTCTTCAACGGTCCCTACACAGTGTATATTTCAACACAACACAAGCGCTTTAAAATCTCAATACCTCTTTATCTCAGGAAGAACTACCATCCAGTTCTGTTTATTAAACTATGGGTTATAAAAGACCATCGTCGCTGGGGTTGCCCGCTGGGGTTAGTCGACACTAACCCACACTGACCCGCAAGCTCCTTTATTCCATTAACTTTTTCCACACATACTCTTAACCTCCTCACATATATTTCTCTATTTGTCACACTTTTCACCTTTCTTTTTACTATTATATTTGATCAAGACATACATTCACACACAGACAACAACAGTTTTTCAATAATAATACTTATTCATAAATTTAGTTTTGTTAGTTTTAATAGAACACTTAAGCAAGCCTAAACATTGTTAGAAACAAAATCTGTTTTGTCCACTTAATTTTCATTTCCAAGTAGAACTTACAAGCAGTAATCAATGTTTTTTTGTTTCTCTGGGGTTATATATCCACTACTGTACAATGATTTTAGGCTCAGTTTTACAAAATTGTAACTGGAAAAAGGAAATTGCGCATATAACGAACAGCTGGAAGATCAATTAACACTAATTAGGTCAATTGACAACATGATTGGGTATAAAAAGAGCTTCTCAGAGTGTCAGTGTCTCTCAGA